>JAIUZE010016315.1:0-41061 GCA_022085475.1 Heliosperma pusillum | reverse complement strand
TATTAGTTTATTCAAAACAAATAAAATATCTAGTTGTGAGTGGAAAGCGATGACACGCGCGTGTGACTCATGCCAAAGTCGAGTTTCGATTTCGTTTCGCGCTTTACGATGAGTCGGGAATAGTTAAATGACGTTCGTTTAAAACCGTAAACGTTATTCTTTAAATTCCGAATAAATTCAAAATAATTATATTAAATTATGATAAATCTTAATAAATCTAAATAAAAATAACTCAAAAATATTATTTTTTTAAATAAAATTTCGGTCTTCATACTTATGAGACGAGTCGGGAAAAGTCAACGGAAGTCCAAGTTGACTGAAAAGTCGAGAAAAGTCGAAGATGACTTAAAGGTCCCAAAAAGTTTTATGACGACTTAAAGTCAGAAAAAGTCAATGACGACTTTTTAAAAAGTCAAGGAAAAGTCAAAGACGACTTATAAAGTCAAGAAAAGCCAAAGACGACTAAAAACGGTCTTTTCATGAAATCACTCAAAAATTCCAAACACGAACGCGGAATTTCAAAATAAGACTCGGAACAAAAATTCCTATTTTAAAAACTTAAGTTCTACTGAAAAGTGTTAGTAAATATTTTTACTAGAAAAATCGGGTACTTTTCGGGTTGTTACAATTTTGACATTGATTTGATCTGGATAATTAGAGTTCTCGTTCGCGACGGGCACTCTTGTGATCCGTAAATAAACTTTCGCACTTATGAAAAATCTCCTTAAACCATTTTCGAGAAGAACCTCGTTTCATAAATATTTCCCTTGTAAGAGCTTTTGTGTTAATTTTGAAAACCGATTCTTGTCATTGATACTTTTGTTTTCTACTCTCAAGTTTCGAGGGCAGGTGATTGTAACACCCGCAAATGTACCCTATTTTATCTTAATAATATAATACGGATATTAGTTAGCGTAATTTTAGATTTAGTTTAGAACTTAGTTTCCCGTGTCTAATTTAGCAAATCCGAGTTCATATTCAGACTCTACTCGGAATTCCGTGGGGGTTAAGCCTTAACCCGGATTTTGGGCTTTTTCCCCATATTTCTCCACTCACCTTATTTAACCCTAACTCTCCCATTTTTCCACTCACCTCTTCTTCCTCACCAAACAACCAAAACTCTAACCACCATTTTTGATGAACCTTAAGCTTCACACAACTCATCCGTTCCTCACCCAAATCTTTTGATTTTTATCATAATCTTCCCCTCTTATCGTCCTCTACCTTGTGTGGTAATAAAATTACCGTATTTCTCATTTTCAATTTTTTCTGCCTTTCTCAAAGGTGAATTTTATTCATCTTTTGGTGTCCTTGGGTAGGTGGAGACCTCCAAGACCCCGACAAGGATTATTAACTCGTGGACGAAGATTAAGAAGACGATTAAAGACGCACAAAGGTAACGGTGAAGGGTTACTCGATATCAATACGTGTTTTAATGCTTTAATTGATGTTTACTAAATGTCTAGTGACAATTATTAGGCTTTTAAAGTGTTTTGATGTTAGTAAATGTATTTGGAATAGGATGAGTATTCATAGAGTTTGTGTTTGTTGATGATTATTGATGTTTGTTAATGATGGTTGAGGATGGTTGGTGATTGTTGATAAGTGTTGATGGGTGTCGTGCGTTTTGTAGTCCCACCTGGCCAACCGGCCTCCAGTCAGCCAGTCGGCTGGGAACGCGGCAAACATTTTCGAGAAATCTTGGTGTTGTGTAATCCCCAGCCGGCCGACCGGCTGGGACACCCCTTTCTCTTTTCTCTTTTTCTCAATTGGCATGTGTTCCCAGCTGGGTAGCCGGCGGCCGGTCCCCCTTACCGGCTGAGGCATCCCTGTATTTTTAATGTTTTTCGATTGTTGCTGAAGTGCCAGCCGGGTAGCCGGCGGCCGGTCTCATTGACCGGCTGGCACTCCCTGTGTTCTTCTTCTATTTCCTTTCTTATACTCTCAGTTTTAATACTTTGTACGGTTCATTTGTCGTATAAATTTACGTAATAGCTTTATATATTCATGTTTAGAATTTATGATATTCCACTCGCTTATATCGCATGTCTTGTGACTGTTTTTGATATGTCCTTCTTTGAGTCGGTTTTACCTATGTTTTGATTTGAGCACTAATCGTTAAGTGCTATGAACTCTCTTTCCCCGTCTATACCTCCTTGCTCGTTAGACTGGAATGTCTGAACGAGGAGGTGTATCCTTGTTGCTTGAATGCATGTTTTAGTGGGGATATGACGACGTTGTTGGGAGGCGAACGCATTGCGTTGATCGACCCGGCCGTCAAATGTCGTTACTTGCAAGGTTGTGTCATTGCATGTAGCGTACCGCTTGATTATGATTCTTGAGCTCTTTCCGTCTCTTCCGTGTAGTTGTGACCAAATTTGGGGTACTCGGCTTCTGTGTTTGACCGAGTCTTGGATGCAAAATGTGTATCGCATGTCGAATCAGAACATGTTTATTCCGAGAGTCTGACCAGGTTTAGACTAGGACCATATTATTATCGTCGTCCTACCAGGAGGAAATGAGTCTTTCATATACGAAATGTTTATCGTGTATGGTTCAGGGAAATGTTTATCCCCTGGACGTGTATTGATCATTCTTGCTATGTACATGGTGATAGTACGTGTCATTAACCGTGAGAGATTATGTCACCATATTCGTATGTTCTGATGGATGTTTATATGTTGATTATTTGTGACCGTTGGATGACTTGGCGTGGTTTATATGTCGAGTCTCTATCTTATCAAGTATATGCCACTAACGGTGAGATGTAAGCCTAGTGAGTATATAGTTGCCTAAGGGTGTCTTACCCGTGTCTGACTATAATCTGATGCTTACAGTTTTGTACTTCATGCGCCTATAGCTTAATATATTGAAATGCTTATTTATAATTCTTGTAATTCACACACACACACACACACACATACACACACACACACACACATATATATATATATATATATATATATATATATATATATATGCTTCTACTTTTCTATTACCATTTAAGTATGTTATTTGTCATATGGCTGGGAGAACCCGGAGTTACTCCTCACTGACTGTGGCGTTCATGTTTCATGAATGAACAGATTGCTTGACTGGATCTTTGCTTGTTCTTGGGTTCGGGTGTGAGATAGCGAGCGTTGGACTTGACGATTCACCCATAGACGTTATTAGCTAGTTTACTTAACAACTTTTAAGTTTGATTTCGTTTTGAGAGACTATGTCTCTTTGTAGTATGTTATACTCTAGTTAGTATTTATTTGACATTCCTCGTGCTCTTTCTTCGGCATGTAAAAAGTTTCAGAAATAATGTATTTTCCGCTATATAAATTGCATGCTTGTTATGTTTTATTTCCGCTATCGCGAGGGTTGTGACAGTATTACAGTCTTCTCCCCTTAAGAACGAACTTCGTCCTCCATGTTCACAACTCAACAATCGCAATAACAAAGACACAAGGACTCTACCAATCACATATCAACTTGGAACAAAACCAACACAAAGTCTCCATCAAACACACTAAGACTAATAATAAAGCAAAATTCTTACTAAACTAATACGAACTATTACATTCTTCTGTTCTTAAAAATGAACTTCGTCCCCGAAGTTCACACCTTCATTACAAACAAAAGAAATCAAGCAGTCAAGCTAAAACTAGCATCACCATATACTAAAGGTACCCTCCAAAAACCATTACAATCCGATACAACATCCTAATCCACAATACATCTATCGTCCCTTACCACATAGAAATTCCTTCGCAAGACAGTCAAATTAACACTTACCAACACTCTTTCTTTAGTAATACCCCAACATCACAAAACACACATAGCACACAAATCTTTTCACACATGGCACACATCTCATTTCACCTCATAACCTTTCATTACACTAACAGACATACATCACTAAACTAACTCATCACCACTATACTCAACATTAATAAATCCAAACTTGTCGCCATTCCCTATGCTAAAATGCGATGCTATAATTCTACCTCCCTTAAACTGAACTTCGTCCCCGAAGTTTGCTCATACCCAAACCATTAATATTATTACTATCATCCATGCTGAACACTCTGCAAATAGTCTTATTCCCTCACATAAACAAAAGCAATCATCAATAATTAACTGATATCACAAAACATACATGCTTGTAATAATACTACCTCGACCTACTCCTCTAAAAACGTTGATACGCCCTCTAACCCAATTCATCGTTATACTCTTACCTATTTCCCTTATTTACATCATCCTGTCTTACCAAGATCGCTTAATACCGTAATACCAACACTGCCAAATATACCACAACCCCAACACCATTCATTTCTCATATCACCTAGAATCCATCCAAAAATCATTAACACGAAACCTTAGATCAATTATTTACCAAGATTACCCATAACATTGTTTTGAATTATCGCCCTATCTCAACCACATAACACTCAACCTAGAATTCTCGTCCACCCAAGATCCTAAAATTGATCCTCATTGCCAACAAATCCATCCACTCAGCATGGCACCCTCTAACATTATATACCTATAACCCCTCGAAATGATTATGAACCGCTTGCAACCTCAAGCACATCACAATAAAATTTTGCGACCTCATCATACCCACTAAGTCAAAACATCCAGATTCACATGCAGAAATATCCCAACAACCAAGCCTCTCACACAAAACCTACAAGACCAAGGAACCCCAACAATAGCTACAAATAATTCTTCTCCGACTAAACTCTACTCTTAAACCCAGGAGACAACATCTAACGAAACTACAACAATGAAAATACAACCTCTATACATATGCCCAACACATAAATACTGCAAGCTCTCAGAATTTGGTACTATAACTAACTCATGGACACTCGCATCACGACATGCCCGACATAATAGACCACCAAACGAATGACACCATTACACAACGTAAGACTATACAAACCATGATAAAGATAGCGTAACCACACACACATACTACCAATAATACCCCCAACACTTGTCTCTAAGCGCTACACGAAAACACTCATATCTCAGTCTTATAACTCATCGTACAAGTAACAAGTTAATAATAAATAGGTAATCCTAACAAGAAAGCTAGGTTCCACCATATCCTAAATGTCACCCTCAGATCCACGCAAATATTGCACATTACTCTCGTTTTCCTTACAAATCTAAGTTCTTGCCACCCAATGTTGCAAAGGTACACCAAACTCCACCATAACAAGTCCTCCTCCACCAATGTCTCTCTCCCCACCAAACGACTTACAAGGTACTTAGATTAATATCTCAGAATAGCTACCAATTAGAATTATAATAAACTCTCACCTCCCCATTTGAAATTTTATAGCTCTCATTTTTTCTTTAATTCAACATTCTCATGCAAGATTCCTATATAGACTAACAATACTATCTAAATATCTATTCAAAATTTTACATCGGAATCTCTTATCTTCCAATTACTTCTACCTAAAATTGTGAACCACCAAAATGATAGCCATATTCGACTAATATACCACCAAATGCGCATACATCTCACACAAATCCCTCTTACTGTACTTTCGAAGTCATAAACGATTCCACCAAAACTTTTACACACTCTCTTTGATTATTATCCGACAATTTTCCACAAAAGATTATATACTAATATATATATTATATATAGATAGATATATAGATATTATATATATATAGATTTAATATATATATATATAATATATATATATATATATATATATATATATATATAAATCATATTATTTTATCACTAAAATCACTCATCATCTCATTCAAAAACAATTCCGTCTTTCCTTAACTCTTTCTTAACAAACTATGTCCTTTGAATCCTTAACATTTATCTCAAGATATGTTCCTCCAAATATGCCTCTTCTAATTTGCCTGATTACAACTCAAATATTCCTAATGCAAATCATTTCACAAATAGCAAATATCTTTCTATTTACACTTTTCTATTGCTTCAACTACTCCTTGCTTAACCAATTCGCTATTTATACTTCTTCCAATTTGCACTCACCACAATTACTCATCATCCCAAAGATTCACTTTTCTCTATCTGGTTTTCAGATAATACGCCTACCTCCTTAGTCCCTCAAGGTCTCAAACTCAAAAACAAGTCGCCACAATCTATCAATCTTACGCAATATTTATTTCTCTTATCACACTATTTTCCTTCATTCGCTACTAATACGCCCAAGCAAAAAACGATGGTTACCTCATATCATACTTTCCATAATATTTCATCCCCACAATTGTCTTTTAGTTATTCGGATTTCCACAAAAAAAATAACATCCAAGTCCTATTTACACACCAAGAGGACTAAGCTCTCTAGGTACCATCACCATTACATTCTTCTATATCGGTCCTCATCGCATATATCCGTAATCAACTCAAACATTCCTATTTTCCTCTATATCTTAAACATATTCCCCTTTATAATCATTTATATCTCTCTTCTCAATCCTCAATTCATACATTACCATTCACACATTATCATTTGATCATATAAACACAGACGCATCGTCTATATATTGTTCAATCCACAACATTATTACACATCTCATAGCACAAAACCGATTTTGTCTCCCTCTCACAAGGCTCATCAATCAATCCGTCCTAGCCATATATAACCACACACACATTCTCACACAACAATACAATCAAGCATGGGGAACAATATTCACTTATAAAATCCGTCAAACTCACTCCTCAAGACGACACTTCCTTACGCATAATCAAAATATGGAACAACTGCAGACAACTTAACACAACAATATATTGACATAACAATTTCAAAATTCACCTGCTGCGGCGAAGCCACTCGGTCAAGTGCAACAAACTCGATCGAATACAAGACACTCAGTCGAGAACCCATTATACACGGTCTGGTCCAAAGCACTCGTCGAGTACACACTATACTCAGCCGAGTACACGCTTCTGTAACTATCCAGAATTAAAAATTAAGACACTCGTTCGGATGCAAAGTGAACTCGGTCGAGTACCCTGCAGTCGGTCGAGTGCCCTAATGTACTCGGTCGAGTACGACGGATTTCTCAACAATGACCAGGTTTCATAAAACGGACATATCTTCCTCAATTCTAGGTGGATTTCGGCTCATGACCTACCTTTAGAAGCGTAATAGGACAAGATATCACCTCCACTTGAAATTACATCAATATCTATTCTAGAACTCAAGTTACGACAATTTAAAGACATATCTTCTATAATCAAACTTTATACAATTCAATTTTTTTGTTACCAAACAAATTACCACTCTTCAACATACCTCATATCACATAAAAGACCATAGTTCAAACTAACTTACATGTTGTCATCATCTCAACATATCAATATCAATTAACTCAAAATCATACTCTATTTAAACATGTCAATCTCGTCAATTATCAACATTCCGTCGCAATACGCTCATACGTCATTCATGTCAATTACTCCACACAACATTCGCATGCCACACTTGCATCAATCATATACAAATAACTCATAACACGTAGTATATCCCAGAAAAATCCCCGTAGTGACCGACTAAGAGTTAAGAGGGAAAGGTTGCGATTTTAGGACGTCTCTCAAATCTTTGTGGTAGCTCCAAAAAACTCTTGCCCGGGTTCATTTTATTTTACTCTCCTACGTTCATTGGGTTCATTGGTTTTAGGTTCCAAAATCGTCGCTCTGATACCACTTTCTAAAACACTCATCTACCAAGGACCCTTGTAAGACCTCCTTAGTATATCAGGATGCTACCATCTCGGTTGCTCGACTTAGTACATATGAGATAAACAATAATCAAATAAGTAATAGTTTAAATAAAGGTTACATTATTCCAAATGTACTAGCTCGTTTTAACAATATTCCAAACAAAAAATAACAAAGTTAAAGTCTATGATAATGTAAGTGACAGCGGAAACTAAGACTCGTTGGCGGTGATCCCATCCAATCTCCAATGCGGGCTCAAAAGATTAACAGCTACACACATTATCACCATTCCCTAATTGATCACAACAATTTTGAAAACATTAAACAGGGTAAGTACCATCATACATCATTCAACGCGTAAGACAATAATAATAGCAGTATGTGACCATCCGTCATCCGCGAACAACGTCATCAAGTACCAAAAACTAGGCTACCACCGCAGCGACAACCCCCGCAGCATCAGGCTGCAGACCTGACTTGCAATAACAACCTATTAATGGCAGACCGCAGCACTAAACATCGAAAGTCCCTATGAGTCGTAAGGAGAAAGCCACAACATTAATGTGCACATCCCCCTCGTGGCGGGAGAGCCACGAGAGGCGAACTCGAGGTGTAATCTGTCTCATAGCGGACCACCAAAATAGTAACAGTAACACAACTCCAAGTCCGAACCATCATCATCACAACAGTCACTATCACCAATATCAACAAGCAAACAACAATCACAATAACGCATCTGAACACATTGAAAAACATACAAAAGTAAAGAGTAGGGACACCCTACCTTCGCAATAAATCACAAATCATAATTCTTCCGCTCTAAAGTCTCCCTCTAAACAATCAATTAATATTACCATCAATAACTATCAAATCCCCCTTTTCCATAATTCAATTAGGGTTCTACATTACCCATAATGATTATTAAACATGTAGAAAAGATTACTTACCGATGATATCAACACACAAGAAACGATCGGAGCGAACTCCGAGCGTTGAGATGATTAAAGGTGATTAAATTGTTTTAGAAAGAGGTTAGAAAGGTTAAGGGTTAATTATGAAGTATTAACTTGACGAAATTATTTAATACCTCATAACTATCTTTAATCAAACTGCCCGACAAAATCCGTCAGACCGATGCACTCGGTCGAGTGCAAGAAACACTCAATCGAGTGTCATACACTTGGTCGAGTGCACACTACACTCGACCGCGTGCCACCTTGGCAGAAGGCTGCCTAACTGACACTAAACCCTCACTCAACTCAATACACCTTACTCAGCCGAGTATCTAGTCCACTCGGTCGAGTAGCCCCTACTCGACCGAGTGCCAGGATATCAGAATACGGAGTATTACTGGTAAATTATCAATGGCCAACACTACATACCAAGTACTTGTAACACCCGCAAATATACCCTATTTTTAATAGTAAAAATATTTTACGGATACTTTTCAGCGAAATTTAGTTTTAGTTTAGAATTAAATTTCCCGTGTCAAATTTAGAAATTCCGAGTTCGTATTTGGATATTACGCGAGATTTCAAGTAAATTCCATCTTAAGTCGTCTTTGACTTTTTTATGACTTTTCCACTTACTCATCTTACATATACTCCCTCCTAACCCTAACCTAACTCACACCACTAACCATTTCTTCCTCTTTAAGAAATCAACCAAAAGCTTAGCTTCCTTTTCTTCCAATTTTAGATTCGTCATAACTCGTTCATTTCTAGCTCAAATTCACGTAAGTTCGTCTTATTCTTCCCCTCTTAGCTTCCTCTATCCGTATTGGTAATAAAATTACCGTCTTTCTCTCTTTTCAAACTTTCCGTCTTTCTCAAGGTGAAGAATATTCATCTTTTATTAACTATTTGTAGGTGGTGACCTTCAAGATCCCGACAAAGACTATTTCTTAATCGAAGAAGACCTTGACGCGGAGTAAAGACGCATAAAGGTAACGGTGAAGGGTTACTCGATATCATTTACGTGTTTTACATGATTTCAATGATAGAATTCGTATTTAGAATACGATTAGAAAGCTTAGGATTTGTATTATTGATAATGATTGTGGTTAGTTGATGATTTTTGATGATGATTATTGATTGTTGATAGTTAATAGAAGTGAATTATGAAAATTGAAAATGATTGAATGTGTAATGAAGGCTCTCAGGTGAACTGGGGTTCCCAGCCGGGTGACCGGCCGCCGGTCTGCCCACCGGCTGGGAACACATCAGTAGTGAACTTGGTATTTTTGTGTAGTGATGCTCCCAGCCGGGTGCCCGGCCGCCGGCCCCCAGACCGGCCTGGAACACGCTGCCCTTTTCTTTGTGATTTTTGGTTTTGGCATGATGCGCATGCCGGGGTACCGGCCGCCGGTCCTCTGACCGGCCGGCAACACGGCTGTGTTTTATTTCTTACAATTTCTAAAACTCGTAATTTATAATAGTTCGCATGGTTTGTTTATCGTATAAGTTTACGTAGTGACTTATAATATTAATGTTTTGAATATATGATATTCCATTCGCTTGTATCGCATGTTTTGTGACGGTATTTGGTATGTCCCACTTTTAGTCGGTTTTTACAAATGTTACGGTTTGATCACTATTTTTGTTATGTGCTTTGTATTCTCATTCCCTTGGCTACCTCCACGTTCGTAAGGCTGGAATGTCGGAACAGGGAGGTATCCTACTGCTTAATTGCATGTGTTAGTGGCCATACGACGACGTTGTTGGGAGGCGAACGCATTGCGTTGATCGACCCGGCCGTCAAATGTTGTGTACTTGCGAGGTGGTGTTATTTGCATGTAGCGTACCGCTTGTTATGTGGCTTGAGCTCTTTTCCACCTCTTTCGTGAAATATCGACCGAATTTGGGGTGCTCGGCGTCAATGATTGACCGAGTCTTGGATGCGAAATATCATCGCTTGTGGAATCGGAACACGTTTATTCCGAGAGTGTGGCCAGGTTTAGACTAGGAACCGTATTATTATCGTCGTCCTACCAGGAGGAAATTAGTCTACATATACGAAATGTCATCGTGTATGCGTTCAGGGAAATGCTTATCTCGTGGATGCCTGTTAATCATACTTGCCATGTACACGGTGCTAGTGCGTTTCATTTACCGTGAGAGATGTCGTCTTTGTGTTGTTGTATTTGGATGCATGATTACATGATTGATTATTCATGATCATTGCATGACTTGCCATGGTTTGTTTGTCGAGTCTCAATCTTATCAAACTTATACCGCTAACGGTGAGATGTAAGCCCTTGTGAGCGTATTCGTTTGCCTAAGAGTGTCTTTCCCGAGTCTTTGTATAACATGATGGATTCGGATTTGTATTCCATATGCTCTTATCTTTAATTATCGAATTGCCTATTTATCCTTATCGTATTTCACATGTATATCTATATATGCATGCTTCTACTTTTGTATTTTCTTTTATGTACGTTTAATGTGATACGGCTGGGAGAACCTGGAGTTACTCCCCATTGACTATGGCGTTCATGTTTTTTTAATGAATGAACAGATTGCTTGATTGGATGGCTTTTTGCTTGTGGTATTTTGGGTTCGGGTGTGAGCTAGCGGGCGTGGTCCCTGGATTGAAACACCTCTAGACGATGTTAGCTAGTCGCTAATAACTTTGTTGTTGGATAACATTTTGAGAGACTACGTCTCTTGTAGTATTTTGTATTTGGTTTGTAACATCTGACACTCCTCGTATTTTCTATTGGCATGTAAAAAGTTTTAAAAACACCGTATTTCCGCTATTTAAATCACATGCTTGTATGTTTTATTTCCGCATTCGCGAGGGTTGTCACATTACTGCGTTGGGTACTTATATTTCCTTGAGGATTCATTCCATCTGTGGAAAGCGCTAGATGCAAGTTTCTTGCTTCTTTGGCAAAATCAGGATAATTTGGCGTCAAACGCTTTGCATTGTTAACCATCCGCTTGATGTCTTAGATTTCCATCTTTAATTATTTTGTTACTATCTCAAGCCAACATTATTGCATCTCTTTCCACTAGTAGAAAAAACACCTATTGCGTCAGCCAATTTACGTCGGTTCTACAAAAACTGACGCAAAAAGTACTTTATTTTGGCGGGAATCCATTTTTGCCCTATAGTCAAGCTTTTTGCGTCGGTTCATAGAAGAAACGGAAGTATATAATATGCCGGTTCTCAGCAAATCCGATGTAATTGATCAAATACATCAGTTATGTTATTAAACCGACTTATTTAATACTACTTTTTTATATCAGTTGTACTAAAACCGATGCAAATGCTAATTCCCATACTATGTCAACACGTTCCTTTCCTTTCCCCATTAATTCCTTCAAAAAAAATAAACACGCCATTTCCCCATTCCCTCGTTCATTCGACACCACACCCTATCGTCGCCCCACCTCCGACCCACCGCCGATCTTGCCGCCGACCCCAGTGCCGCCGTCTCCTCTAATTTTTTTTTTGTAAGTTCTTTTAACCACAACTCTATATCCCTGATCTCTCTCCTTCGTTATCTACATCTTTGTCGAAACCGTCTTCTGCAAATCCATAGATCTGAGTCCCTTTTATCATCACCGTCGATTACCTTTAAATCCATGTTTGTTAACCCTAGAATATTTGTAATTATTATTACTAATCGCAATTGCTTTGTATTTTTTTCATTTTCTTATCGTTTTCATTCAGCTAATTGGCATAAAAATGGTGAATGCTCTGAAAAAAGCCCTAATTTTGGACGTCCTTGTTAGGTATAGTTTCATAATTTTATTTTATTTCAAATCGATTATATTATTTAATTAGGGTTTATGGGTAATCGACCATACTACTCAATTATGCTAAATATAGTATAATCGTTGTTGTGTGTGAATTATTAGGACTAAATTGATGTATTTGATTGTTAGGATTCATGAGATTGGTTTTTTTTTATTCAATTAGGTTGGTGTATGATGTTATTGCTATATTAGGCTTAAGTTTGTCTCTTAATCTTTTACTATTTTTCTAGAATTCTTACAGTTAACTTTATAGCTTGTACTGTCCAGATATCGTTAGTGTTACAGCACCGCTGTAGTCGAATTTATTGAGTCTTTTGTCTTTCTACTAGTACACCAGCATATTGTTTTTAAGTTGGTTGTTTCCTGCCACAAAAAAAAAATACTCAGATGCGTTTATTCAAACACTAAATGAGATGGGTGGTTGTTTCTAAAGAGCACCTCTTATTGTAGATCAATTCTTGTGATAGCAGACCTTCATTATTGTCTAAAAAAAGCATTCATTCTACTCTATATTTGGTTTCATGTGATAGTAAACTTAATATTGTTTATTTCAATAGTATTGGACAGCATATTAGTCCATTAGATTGTGCAATAGTTATGTTTATTCTAATAGAAAATATGAGGCCGGTAGCAGCATTAATCTTTTAAAATAGGGGTTGTTGCAATGTCAATTTGATGATTAAGATGCCTTGTTCTCAGTTTCATATTCTTTTGCTTTATTTTAGCTACTACTTTTCTTGTTCTACGTTTTATTGCTAGGGCACTTATGATACTAAGAGGATCCTTTGTCCTAATAAGTAGCTAAAATGAATTAATTGAGTTGCCTAGATTTTTTAGAAATGAAATATAGTATATTTTTTCTCTGTTAGACTTCAAAGTTATGCTTCATATGAAAAATTGGGGCTTTCGTTATAGATAGGTCCATTTTGTTTTTTACAAGGATTGTTGAGTTGTATTGAGTTGAAGTTATTGAGAAAAACTTGATAGTAAATTAAGCATATATAGGGTTCATACGAATAATATGACTTGCATAACGTAGTGTTTGAAGAGATGTGATCAATTTTTATAATAGTTGCCTATAGAGCTGCTTGTGTTTAGTACTGCATATATGTTTGTTTATAGAGCTCAAGGAAGGCTTGTTTGGTTAATTTGATGCAGGCAGAAAGAATTTCATATTCTATTATATTTATCTTTGAATAATAATGACTTTATTGCTCTTATTTTGTTATCCAAACTTCAGGGACATATCTCTGCTACTTTGCTCCTTGGTGGAGTCTATTAGACTTACCCTCATCTGCACACTTTATGCTGGACTGTTGGTGCATGGCCGTTTGGTGGGCTGCTTGCCTTGTATTGCTGCCAGCAAGTTCCGTGAAGTTCCGATAATCATTGATTATTTCAGATTAATTAGGTACTGTGATATCATGGTAATTTAAGTACTAGATTTTGTCTTTGTTGATGTTGTTGTTGTTGTTGTTGTTGTTGTTGTTGTGGATGTGTAATTCATGGGAAGTTCTACTTCCCATGTTTTTTGTCAACCAAACAAGACCCCATATTTGCACTTCCCATGAATTCCAATTCATGTGATTTTAAGTGGGTATCCAAACAACCCCTTAGACTATGCGTAGTTGTTTCAGTTGATAAAGTTCCAATGTCATAGGATCTTCACAGCATTTTTGAAGTGATTATAATTATCATTAGATTTCATGTACATAAGTTTCATTCTTGTATAAATTCCATTAGTTGTCGCAATTTTGGTTGTATAGGTATCACACTGGATTACTGGAAGAGGGAGGATGCTGCTCAAGTCGTGGCTACAGTTGAGTAACATTGGCGCTGAAAGTTCTTTAACTGTCATGCTTGTGTTCTGTTATTGCTTGACTTCATTCTAGAAGAAGCTTTTTTGTGCTTGCCTCCATTGCATGATAATAGTGACAGTGTAACACATACTCCTTTGCATACCTGAGTTCCTGGCATTTTGTTTTGCACGTTTGCAGTTAATTTGGGAGGGGCTTGGATTAAGAGGTGGTGCTGCTACCGGTGAATGGGCCAGGTACATCTTACGTTATGTTACTAGCGCTTGTTTTTTTTTGGGGTAAGGAGTGCGTTAATGCATAATAAATTGAACCAAAGACTAAAGAGAAATTAAAGAAACGACGATAAAAATGACGACGAGAATTTTTAGGTAAAAATGACAACAAGAAAGAACGACCAATTTTAGTGTTGCTTCCTTTTGCTTGTTGGCTAAGTGATGAATCCATAACGTGCAGCCCACCAATTTAGCTGGTATCTTTACATTATAACAGAACTCCCTATGCCCGTTTAGAGCCTGTTTAGAGCCTGGTATCTCAACATATGTAGCATAATTTTTTTTTTTTTTTGTTCTTTGCAGGCCCAGGTATATCGAATTTGGCTGGTCACTATTAGCCGTGCCTAAGAAATTGTTGATGCGTAAAATCAAGTCTTGGATCATGGAGAATATTTGTAGCATAAACTAATTCGTCCGACTAGAATATGCTTATTTGGTTAGCTTTGAGTATTGATGATTTTGTAATGGCAATTGTATGTTAAACATTGATTTTGTTTGTAATTAATTATTATCTTAATAAAAACATTTCATTGGCAAAATAATAATAACTTGTTTTTTTAAAATTTTAATAAAGAAAATGTATCGGTTCCTCAAAGAACTGATGCAAATGTTGAACTATTTGCGTCAGTTGTACATACAATTGTGTCAGTTTTTAAAACACAACTGACGCAAATGGTTATTTTTTTGCGTCAGTTTTTAAAACACAACTGACACCAATGGTTCTTTTTTGCGTCAGTTCCTACAACTGACGCATAGCAAATACGTCCCATCGATATACGTCAGTCAAAAACCGACGCAATAGGCCCTTTACAACTGACGCACTAGGGGTTTTTTCCTTTAGTGTTCATTCGCATAAATCCTTATGATTCTTGTTATTATTGGAAAATACCACAACACCTTCAAGCCAACATTCATTGCGGTACAATATGTCGTCATTGGGGCAAGCATGCATTTTCTCATATTCCATACCATATTCTTCAATCATTTTTTTAGCCTGATATGTCCGCATGGGAAGAACATTACCATCAGGAAGCATATCATACAACAAAGCTATAGTATCGGTAAAACTCTTATCACTCCAACCATTTGACCCCTTCAAATTAAATAACTATTCCAGTGCGGGCAATTTTGTATACTTTTTAATTACAACCCTTAAATAAAGGCATTTCAGATTGACGTAACTTATCAATTAGGTCATCAACATTTATAACCCCGTCACCGGTAACATAAAAAACATCAGATCCATCATCATCAACAAACTTAACATCTAAAACGTCTCCGCTATCTAAATCGAGTTCAGATGAATGATTGTTTACTTCTACATCAAATGTGACACCCTCAAATTTGCGGAAAGATAAACAAGTAATTTAATAAATAAAAGATGAGAATACGTTTCTAATAGGTTCACTTTAGTGAAAATCGGTAAATTTTAAAACCGGAACCTATCATTAAATATATTCATCATAACGAAGGTGTCTTAAAGAAAAGGTTCATAACAAAAAGGAAATAATATTATACATAAAAATATCTGAAACGGGAGACATATCTCCCGTATAAATACAGAAATAAAAGAGTGTATAATAATATACAATCCTAAGAACCGAATATAGGTCCAAGGTAATACTTCGCTCGCTAGCTCGTCAATGTACCCAAGTATGCATCACGAACCTGCCAACCGCATTAAATAAAAACACGGAAGCCACAGTCAGTGGGGAGTAACTCCGAGTTCTCCCAGCCACGAAATGTCGAGTTTAATGAAACATGAATAACATAAAAGCAATGTATATGGAAAATACAAAACCTTAACATATATGATGTGCTTTTCATGTTATGAAACAATTAACTAACATATATCCTATCATGTGAAAGCTATCATGTGAATCCGTTATCGATCTATAACAAGAGGTAGGGAAGCTGGTATTTTAGCTCAAAGGTTACCTTTAAAACATGGCCATGATACCCTCGACCCTAATCAACACGTAATCATGTGAATCAGTTAACAACCGGTAATCCAAACTCTATCAACCTTAGCCGGCTTGCATCTCACCTTCTAAGATTCATAGAATCATACAAACATGAAAGACAAATACTTCTACAAACAGGCATAAGTTATTAGGACAGTCAATAGTCGACTTCTGTAACTCGAGGCTATACCACGAGGTAGGATATACTTATATATTTAGGCTCAGCGGTTACCCTAATAACATGGCCCAAATACAAAGCACACATCTAGGCTCAGCGGTTACCTTTAAAACATGGCCCAGATCCAAAGCACATATCTTAGCTCAGAGGTTAACCTAATAACATGGCCAAGATACGACTCAACCCTAAACCTAGACTGCGCAGACCCAGAGAAGTGCGGAAAAACATCGCACCCAAGACTCATCACATGAGTACCCCTAAGGAGATCCACCAAAGGGTTGGCTAGTACTTAAGCTGGCTCCATTCCCCAAAGTGGAAGCAATGGCAGCCATGCCCCGACTTGGATATAAACCCCCCAAGCCGAGACACAAAAGCTATCAAGCGGCAAACTCCGTATGCTCGTTAAAGATAGTACGTGCCTATCAATGTAATGGTCCAAGATACTCATTTAGAATTAGAATGGTCAAGACGCCATATACTCATAATTCTCTATGGGTACTTAGTCAACACGACACCAACCATATAATCAAACAGTAACGGGAAAAACTTCCTATCATGTGACTAATTGCACATAAATCATATTCAAATATCATATCGCCTCATATCTACTAAGGCTCATTCATTCATTCATTAAAATAAAACCTTACCTGAAGACAAATCCCCGACCGGAGTCCCGCGACGGGTCATCAGTCAACCGGGGCTGACTAGATCTTAGTTTGACCAAACCCGTTTGGCCAAACCGGCTAGAAACAGAGTCTTAGCCCTCGAGGCTTGAACATAAGAATATCACATTCATTTCATGTTATTCATTCTATTTCTAACATGTGAATTATTAAAATCATACGAAAACCCGTTTAACTTAACGGATATCAATTTAAACTCCATCTCGTATTATAATTTCTAACATGTGAGAAATAGTAAATTTATGAAAAACCCTTTTAATTAAATATTTTACTTATTAATATTTCTCACTTGCTAATTATTACAAAACGCGATAAAAATAACGATAACTCAAAAAAACGTCACAAGTCCCAAGGTGGGACCCACGGTTCACTTTGAACCGGTTTTGTTCATCATTTCTCAAAACCGTTCCTTAATATTTTCCCCATGCTTAACATATTTAAAACCCATTAAAACAACAACAAAACAATCAAGTATCGACAAAACCCAAGAACCAAAACACGGACCAACCAGACCAGGCTGGACCGGCCTGGACCGGCCTGAACCGGCCTGGTTTGGACCGGTTTCCAGCCCCTCCAAAACAGCCCCTTACACGGCCCCACCAACAAACAACCCAAAATTAATTTCAACATGTTTTGATTATCAAACAACCATTTTAACAACCATCCATACCAAAAATCATGATTATGAACATCATCCAAATTTATCAAGAACACTAAAACATGTCATAAATTCATACAACATAATAATCATAACCCCCTATCATGCTACTACTTAAAAACCGTAAATTATAAACAACAACTAAAGATATGTAACATTTTTCGTCGAGTAACTCGGAATCGTTACCTTAGCTAGCTAAAATCAAGTAGCACCAAAATAATAAGAACTAAGAAAATAAGAAAACCGTCTTCTAGTCTTCTCCTAAAATATACGAGTCACCAAACTCGTCTTCAAAATATTCCCCTATAAGAAATGACAAGAAAAACATTATTAGAATTAAAAACTTGATTTTCCATAATTAAAGTGTTGAAAACGATTTTGACGGAATTGAAAATAAACCGTACTTGAAGATGGAGAGCGAAGAGGAGATTCTAGAAATATAAGTTAGGACGGATTGAATAAGAAATGAAGGTTTTATGACGGATTTTACTCAATAAGCTGAAGAAAACGGATGAAGAACACGAAGAACAAGATAACGAGAAGAACGATTAATTAGATCTTAAGTTGATTTATTGTAAAATGAAAAAGTTGTTAGTGAGTAATGAAAAGAAAGAAATATCAAGGCTTAAGAGGGGAAAAAGAGACGTGTGAAATGGAGAGGAATCGGGTCTGTTTTTACGCGATTTGCGGAGTTTAAGTTGACAGACCGATAAAGTTACAAATATCTTAGATATTTTTATTAGTTTAATCATATTAATTAAAGATCTAATATGAGTGGAAAAAAAGTGACATTGGGCGTTGACCTCATGTCAAAGTTCCGGGTTTCGGGACTTAAGTTGACCCGGGAATAGTTAAATGACGTCGGTATTAAATCTAAAAGTTTATTCTTTAATAATTCCGAATAAATTCAAAATAATTATATTAAATTATCATAAATTCAAATAAATCTTAATAAAAATAAATTAAATTTATTATTTTTCAAAATAAAATTTCGGTCTTTCAATTTACGAGGTGAGTCGGAAAAGTCAACGAAAGTCCAAGTCGACTTAAAAGTCAAGAAAAGTCAAAGATGACTTAAAAGTCAAGAAAAGTTAATGACGACTTAAAAGTCAAGAAAAGTCAATGACGACTTAAAAAGTCAAGAAAAGTCAAAGACGACTTAAAAGTCAAGAAAAGTCAAAGATGACTTAAAACGGGATTCTCATGAAATCTCGCAGAAATTCCAAATACGAACTCGGAATTTCCAAATACGACTCGAAACAATAAATTCTATTTTAAAACTTAACTTTGCTGAAAAGTATTCGTAAAACATTTTTACTAGAAAAATTGGGTACTTTTCGGGTTGTTACAAAACCAATTGGCCACACCACCTATAAAGATAGTAAATGACATGAATATGAGTCCACCTCTTTAGCTTATAGAACTAGTCTGTCTCGAAGCTAAGATTCGATGTCTTTACAATAAAGTCTTTTGTAGATTACGTAAGGTCATGTTGTGATACTTCTACCTCCCTCACGAGTATGAGTATAAAATTGTTTATGTCTCATAAGGCTATTCGTAAAGAAAATAGTTGTATTTTTCTAAAGATAGAGTGGGAGAAAATAAGCCACAACGTAAAACTAGTTATGAACTAGTGAGGAAACCAAAAGAAAATGTTCTTAGGTTAGACGCAAGACTAGTAAGGAGACCAAAAGAAAGCGTTCTTAGGTGAATCCTTAGACTAGCGACGAGACCAAAAGAAAATATTCTTGATATAATAAGATTACGATCTATGAAGTGGAAGTACCTAGAAATTTAAAATTTCGATTTTCTAAAGAGACTTATGAAATTGAATGGAATCTATGCAAAGGAATGATATATTTGGAGTTGTCCAATAATAAATCATTCGATAGACATGAAGATATTTTATTTGGAGTTGTCCAATTATAGATGCATAGATAGACATAAAGATGTCTCCAAAAGATAAGTTAATGCGTAATTACGCTTAGTTTTAAATCATTAGTAAAATACCTCATAGTAGGTGTGTACAAGATACACAACAAAACCACATGTCCAAATAGGGATTTGGAATGGGATGTGTACATGACACAAGCCTAAGGTTTTTAACAACCCTTAGAGGTTATGATGATCTTTTCTATTATGAGATATAAGAAGAGTTTCACTCGAATTGTCGAGAAGTGATGTATAGACATGAAGTTCAGGAAGAGTTAAAGTCAACGTATAGACATGAAGTTCAGTGGGAGTTAAATTTATCATGTAAAGACATGAATTTCAATGGAAACAATTGTCTTCCACGTGAATGACGTATCACTCATTGTGAGTGACGTATTCATATTACCTTTTTGAAAGGAGTGGTTGGATTTTAATGCTAGATGAAAGAGGCAACATGTATACTAAAATCAAAATCTATTTTGGAATAGAAGATTTTAGCTTGGCATTTAGAAAAGTGTCTTATATCGATAAGATCCTTTATCTATTTCAACAAGTTAAATATGTTATTTATGTTGATGAAAGTGGGATCACTATGAAAAGGTCATAGTCATCCACTGAACCTACGAGTTGTTGATCACATGAGTACTAATATTTCCGTTATAAGGTCAATCATGTATGTCATTACATGCACGTACCCAAATGATTTGTATGCTTGGAGCATGACAAGCCTATAACAAATCAATCCACATGAGTATCAGTGGATAGCCTACAAGAACATCCATAAGGTTCTCAAGGAGAACTAGGGATTCATTCTTGTGTTTGGTAGAGAAAACTTGGTTCTGTGGTAAAGGTTACACAGACCCAAATTTCCAAACTTATAGGGATTTGTAGAAATCCTAGGCAAATTTTTGTCATACAAGAAGCGAATAACTAAAAAGATGATTGAAGAGTCAAATCATTATAAATTCTACAAATAGAGACCTAGTACATTATGATGAGGATAAGGTGGATTACAAAGGGCTAATGGTAGATCCTTCCACCTAAATACCTATCAGTTATCATGATAACGAGTGGGGGCATCTTTCAAGTTAAAGAGCCCAACACTAGATAAAGATCGAGACATGTACGTAGTTGAATTCATGTTATTAGGAATAATGTTGAATAGAAGAAAAAAACAATTCCCATGGTTGGAATAATTAATACATGGTATATTCACTACTCAAGCCTTTATTGCAATTGATAAGATCGTCATGAATTGTCATGGACAAAATAAACTTTAGATTATATGATATGAAGCAATAACATTGTGTTGATTGTTCATATATGATAATCACATTTATCGTTTGAGTTTCTAAAACTCGTTTTTGTGCTTTGTTATATCCAAATGGGTTGTGGAGATCATTTTGAACCCCATTAAAGTGGACTGGATTAACATAGCATTGACCCCTAGTTGCTTATATGAGGTGACGTTGCAAGTGACTAAAGTGTGATGCGATTGATGGCAAGTTCAAGGGTCATTGGGTCATAAGGGATGATCAGTCGATCACATAGACAGACTGTATGTAAGGGACAATCTGTCGGACAGTGATCGCTTATAGAGTTCTGGCAATTCATATAGCCTGGTCGTGGCGAGAGCTACTATAGTATTCTTTTTTAGTCAATTCTTTGACTAAAGACTTTTCGCCTAAGGTGGCACAGTTTCAGAGTGACTTTGATTTACGCTCTACGACCTTCATAACCGGGGTCAAATGGGCATCTTTTTGGTCATGATGAGTTGTGGCTATTCGAAGGGAATGGTGCGATAGGAATTGTCCATCCCTTGTCAGGGTTGTTTTAAAATCTCAAGGCCACTCGAGGAATAGTAAGCTGAAAATGAGTGGCCACGCTCGGAAGGTATCTATGGTAGATACTTTCGGTCAAACAGTTACTCTCCAGATCGAGGAAACCACTCTTGATATGATCAAATGCAACTACGACCTGCAAGACACCTTGCATTGAATGGGAGATTGTAATAGGACAAGAGAATTGGTGACGCACACTTGTCTCAGACAAGTAGGAGATTGTTGGAGCGAGTGTCCTATAAAATAGTGTGATCACATAATTAGATCTCAACAATAAGAATACAAAGGGATAATAAATATTATAGTCAACTGGTCAATATTAATCGGTAACAATTGACTCGTTAGAGTTTAACGTTACTGTCGTATAAAGGTGATGATCAGTTGATCCCTTGAGGTCACACCTAAAGGACGATCCCCTAATCATGTAAGTTAATTAATTGTATAGTGATACAGATTAATTAATCCCTTAAATTTAAACAAGTTTAAATTATTAATGAGAATTATATCTTATTGTAATGTGATTAAAAATGATTCATTTTAGTAATTTAATTGTTATATTACTAAGAATGCATAATGTTTATGAAATAATTGAGATAAACATAATTGGTTGATTATAATATAATTACAATTAGTTATAGATTATATTAACCAAATATGAGAAGACCCATTTTATTTACATATGATCATAAAATATGACTAAAAATGTTAAGTCTAATTTATTTGTTATGAAATTGCATTTAAATTAGTTAAATGTACATTTATAAGCTAAATTAAATGTCACATGTCACATGTAACATATGTGACAAATGAAAAAATCACAAAATAAAATGGACATCCATGTTATGAAGGGTGACCGGATTCATGGTGGTGGGGTGGGTGCTTAGTCATTGATTATTTTTCTTATTAACAATAAAACAACATAATTATGTGAAAGTCCATAGACCTTAATTAGACTCCTCTAATTAGGTACTTCAATTACTTGTTAATTTAGTGTTTAATGATCTATGTAACATGCATGCAAATATAACGACATTTATATAAAAGAAGAAATTTCCTCACATTGAAATGGAAATAAAAAGGGCACAATAAGAACTTCTTCTTATTGATCTTGAGCTATAATCAAGGATGATCCTAGAACAATCTCCAAAGTAGAAGACCTCCTTTATGTTGCACCAAGATGAACCAAATAATCTATCCTTATTATTAACTAGATAATAAGATAGATATAATACTACTAATATTAGTATATATTACTACTCTAGAAATACTTAGTAAATATTAGTATTATGAGAGTTTAGTGAGAAGATGAGTTTTTAGAGAGATGTAGGAGAAATAAGCAACAATGAATTTAGAAGAAAATTGAACAACAATTGTCCTATTTAAAGACAATATGGCCGACCCATACATGCAAATATAGGGTGATTTTTCTTCTTAGTTTAATCCTCATGCAAGGTGGTGGAGTGTAGTGTTGAGTGAAATGATTTTGGTATATTATTCATGTCATAATCACATGTGACATGTGAGCATGAACAAGAGAAACCATCATCACCCTCCACTACTACTATGACCGGCCACATGTGGCCTTTTATGGTCAATTTTGATTTTTGATATTTGTCCCACAAATACTTATTAATCATATGCTTAATTATCCTTATTATTAACTAGATAATAAGATATATATATAATACTACTAATATTAGTATATATTACTACTCTAGTAATACTTAGTAAATATTATTATTATGAGAGTTTAGTGAGAAGATGAGTTTTTAGAGAGATGCAGGAGAAATAAGCAAGAATGAATTTAGAAGAAAATTGAACAACAATTGTCCTATTTAAAGACAATATGGCCGGCCCATACATCCAAATGTAGGGTGATTTTTCTTCTTAGTTTAATCCTCATGCAAGGTGGTGGAGTTTAGTGTTGAGTGAAATGATTTTGGTATACTATTCATGTCATAATCACATGTGACTTGTGAGCATGAAAAAGAGAAACCATCATCACCCTCCACTACTACTATGACCGGCCACATGTGGCCTTTTATGGTCCATTTTAATTTTTGATATTTGTCCCACAATTACTTATTAATCATATGCTTAATTATCTTATATAATTAATTATTAATTTGATCATATAAAAATTATATGACACAAATTAATAAACAATTTGTACTTAACATTTAAGTTATATTTTATCATTATATCAATATATAATGGGTCCCAAATTGCTTAGTTAATTTATTGTACAACTCCTTGTAAATATAATTAACTAATTACCTCTACATCAAAATATATGTAAAACCTCAACTAGTTTAGTAAATTAACGATTAATTACTAAGTTTGATCTTATTTAATCATATTAAAATAAGATGTAAATTTATTAGTCAATTATTGCATAATTGAAAAATAAACTTAATCGAGTTTTGAGTTCTTAACTCAATTTCTAACAATAAACTCTCGTATATATATATCAAATATATGTAATGGACTAATCAACTATATCATATACAAATAATTAGTTACTTTTTGGGTTTCATCCTATAGGTGTGACCGAAAGGGATCAGTTGATCACCGCCATCATACGACAATAACGTCAAACTCTAGTCAGCCAACCGTTATTGATTTACGTTAATCAACTGACTAATCAAATAAAGCAACCAACGAAAAATCCTAGTATAGCCACCTAGCTAATCTAATTAACTAGATAATTAAAAATTCGGAAACCAACTCCTTGGTCCCTTGCCTCTTCACTTGGAACGCCTTCCAAAAATGGCACCGTCTTTAGGGAGTCACCGGTCTTCATAAAAATAATTACAAATATACAAATATACAAATTCCTATTATACATTTGTTCTATAAAAAGAAATAATTAATTATTACAAACCGGCGATACGAGATCGCAATAAAAATTACAACCAAATCATTATTCCCTTACATTACGGGTAATAACGATTAAAAAATAACTAGGCCATATTAGGTACAAAATTTACATAAATTATTAAATAAATGACATTCATTCATTCAACCATAAATAAAATAAATGGCTGCAAAATTCATGCCAAAATCGCCCAAAACACAATCATGCTCATTGTAGCTCGATTTTACGGGATTTATTGATTTTTAACCATTAAAAAATCAATATAAACATTTAAATCTCATTTAAACTCAAAATAATTATCTAAACTGTTTTAGAACTCAAAATTAGTCCATACTAATTTTGTTGGTCATTATTTAGATCGATTTTATTTTATTTGCTAAATATAACGGTTTAATCATAACTTTTATGAAATAAACCCAAAATAAGATATAAACATCATAAAAATTAGAAACAAATTTTTTTTTTACATTTTGGAACATTTCCAGGAACTCCAAAAATAAAAAACATTTGCCCAAAAAATTTAAATTAATTTTATGAACATAGCTTTGTATTTAACGATTTTATCAAATAAAAACCATTAAATATAGTAAAACCGTGAAACAAATTACAAAATTTCACCAAGATGATAGAAATTAGAATGTAAAATGTACCTAAATAATTAATGACCAGAAAAAGAAGTTTCAATTTTATGAACATTATAATCTCATATTATCGACCTTTATCTTATAAAAATCAATAAACATGCAATACTTAATTAAAAGTAACGAAATTTTACATACAGTATGTAAGACATGCATGTGAGATTATTGTAAAATTTCATGGCCAGAATCAACATAAAACTATTTTTAGTTAACTTTTAACATCAAACATGCATATTAACTCGGTTTAAAAGCCAAAAATCAAAATAAATAGCAAATTAATACCTAAAACTTGACGATGTCCATTGATAGATCCCCCCTGTTC
The DNA here is from genome assembly GCA_022085475.1 of Heliosperma pusillum. Taxonomy (NCBI): domain Eukaryota; kingdom Viridiplantae; phylum Streptophyta; class Magnoliopsida; order Caryophyllales; family Caryophyllaceae; genus Heliosperma; species Heliosperma pusillum. The sequence goes on along the minus strand of JAIUZE010016315.1, from coordinate 15,389 downwards.
AGATTAGATCCCACCGCCCTGAGGTAGGATCATCCTCTCAGTCGACCCATGCTACGGGCGACGTGACCGCCATGTTTCAAGCCCTGACCATGTCCATTGATAGAGTCCAGTCCGACCAGCAGCTTGCTCTGCACCCCATTTATGATCACTTTGCTAGGCAAGGTGTGATAAGACCTGAGGGCCCCCACCCGTCTTTCTATACTTGGCCCGAAGGGGGGTATGGTACTGCTTATGATGCAGGTGTGCAGCAGACTGGACCTGATTACTGTGGTACTGACTATGGCGTCGAGTGTCTTGGAGGGTATGGAGGTGATTTTAGTGGTCACCATGTAGATGAGTACCAGTCCTTAGGAGCCAGCAACCCTACCGGGATCATTGCTTCTAGTAGTAGTTATTATTCTGCAGATGATACCTACTATACAGATGCTTCTGGATCCGCATCCGAGCCGCCTCCTTCAGAGAGGAGAGGCCGTAGCTGGTGGCCTTTGAGATGAGATGATAGCAAGCTCCCCTTGTTTATACTAGCTTGGGGGAGGCTAGACATTTTGTAAGCTTTTCTTTCTTTCTTTTATTTTTAGCATTTTTAGTTTTCTTTCTAGCCCATTTTCCTATTAGAATTTCATCTTGTTTCTCTATTCTATGTGCTACCAACCGTTTCTCGGTTTGCTTCTGTTATAATAACATGCACATTGAGGACAATGTGAAGTTTTAGCTTGGGGGAGGATTTGCATTTAGGATTGCATTTAGATTTTCTTTTTATTAGTTTATTTTTAGTTTATTTTTTCCTTGTTTGTTTTTATCATTTTGAAAAATCTAAAAAAATCTAAAAAGTCAAAAACATAAAAAAAAAAAAAAAGACAAAAAGAAAAGATCATTTCCATCTTACATTTCTCAATTTATAGCTTTTATAAGCTGATGTTTCATTATGCTATGAGGAATTGTGCATTCATGGGGATATCTTGTACACAGTAGGTAGAAAGTTGCATTTGGACTTAATTAAGCTTGATCTTGACTTTGGCAAGCTACTCATATTGTAAGGTAGAGCCTCCAGTGGTCGGTACATCTAAACCCGATCCCAGTTTAGGAGTGAGTAGTTTCTCCTTATAGTCTATGTCACATCAAAACGCATAAGTATGGTTTTTATTCCATTTTCTATAAGTATTACTATCATGATCTACATTTTGAAGCCATTTACTCTTGTTCACATTTCGCATTGCCCAAAAACACCCTTCTTTCTAGCTACATTACATTATTGCCTACCCTTGTTGAGCTAGTAACTGACTATATGTGTAGGGGTGTTCTATGCTTTTGCGATATTCTGATAATGCCACCATTTAGTGTGAACCTGCTGTCTCGGGATTACTGATTCCCGTATTTTTCAGTGAAAGAAGATTTGAAAAAAAAAAAAAAGAAAAAAAAAGGAGCTTTGAAAAAAATGAAAGAGAAAAAGAGAAAAAGCTCAAAAGAGAAAAGAAAAAGAAGATAAAAACGCTTCCATGAATGAAAAGGAAAAGAAAGAAGAATTTCGGGAAGTCGTAACTTGATTTGTCATGTTTAATAAGCCAATATCCTGCTTTTGGCTTTGACTATTGTTTATGGGAATTGGTATGAATTGGATTGAGTATCCACTACACATTTGGTTATTACTAGCTTGATTTAAAGCCCCACATGACCAAAATCGTTTGTCCACTTTCTTACCCAAATTTCCCAAGCCTCTTCTTTATTTCTCTTGGCTTCTTACATTACATTTTGATCATGATTAGTCTTACTTAATGAATTTGGATTGTCTACCATACTAGACTGCGAGCACATTCTTATAAGTTGTAGATAGGAGAGTGTCACTTCAAATTTAAACCAATATTTCCTATTTCACAAAAATTTGAGTGAAGAGTGTATCGAAAGAGTCCATAGTCAATAAGATCATGCAAAAGCTGAAAAAGTCCAAAGAATATTTTCTATGCTGCGCCGTTATGTAAATCTCAACCATGATTCGCACTTTCCTTTGCCCTTGTTGTTTCGGGTTTATGATTCATCTACTTGTTAAGAGCTTATTTTTGAGATTTGGATGATAGATTGATCATTGTTTGCTACCCTTGTCCTGGTTATGATTGTTATGTTTGCTTGAGGACAAGCAAGGGTTTAGCTTGGGGGAGTTTGATAAGCGATATTTTGTACTAATTTATCCCCCGTTTTAGCTCGATTTCTATATAATTTATGCACTTTGTTAAGACATTAACGAGCTAATATTGCTATTCTAGTTGTTTTGCGTACTTTGTCTCGTTTATAGGAAATGAAGCGGTTTTGCTATATTTTCTTACTTTATGGAGCAAAGGCACTAGAATACAAGTTTACGAGGAACCGATGATAGCAATTTCATGATTTGACTCCGATTCCGCTACATCCTTCCTCAAGTGGACTCATCTTGGACTCTGAATTTGTTTCTCAAAGGAAAACATCAACCCAAGTCAAAGGAAGACTAGCCCAAGCCCAATTACGTGTTGCATTGACCAAGACCAAGGCATAGGATTCCGTGCCCAAAGAAGAAATTGGAAGAGACGAAAAAATCCATCAGGGTTACATACCCGATCTGATTTACCACATACCCGATCGGGTATGTCTGCTGATGAACGTCTCTTGGCTCTTCTTCTACCAAGCTTTAATGGGGATGTTTATTGCTTTGTCTAGGGTACGAATTTGGACGCAGATGATCAGCTATGCAGCCCTATAAAAGCCAAGGATCATCTCATGAGAAAACACACACAATTAGCATACAATCTTAACACAACACAACATTACATATTTCTTTCATATAAGTTTTAGATTATAGTTTATAGTTTATGCAATCTTAGACTATTTTTATAGCAATTTCCAAGTACTTCTCTAGTGTTTTTATAAGCATTTGTCATTATATTGGGTTGGATATTTGTTCTTTGCTTTCTTTCTTACACAATTGTACTCCAATCGCGGTAATTTTCTATCCTTTATTTACGCAATTTCCGACATCATTGTAATCTCTTTATAGTATTTATTTGAGTTGTATTGTTTTCATCATCATATTAAGTCCATGAACTATAATCTCATTAGTATTGTTTTTATATTATTGTTGGTAGGAAATCCATATAAAAGTAATCTAGTTGAAACCAAAATATCGTTTAATATGTCACATTTTATTTTGCCTAAACATATAATAATCATCATACAATTTATCATTAGAATCATTACTAATATAATCTTGATCACCTTAATCATTTTAGTACTTTTATTTCGTAGTTTAATTTTGTTTATCATTTTCCTCTTAATTTATTTAATTACATAAATTAAATTTAGTATTGTAAGATTATCATTCTGTAAATACAATAAATAAAATTGAAATATTGAAATGATTTGCTAGTTAAAATAAATTAAAAGAAGAGTCGATACCAATAGAACCACCTAATTTGTTTCTTCCTTTGGTTGTGTCAAATTCTATAACTTTGTTTAGTGGCCATAAGCAATTGTTTGTATTAGTCAATTTCTGTCTTAGAAACGAGAGTTGGGATGGGAATTAGGACTACCAATAGGGGTTTAGTGACCTAACCAGGCTGAGAGGACGTTAGGACCCATTAAAAAGTCGGTACGAATGCGAGAGGAATATACCGCTACAAGGCTTATACATTCGTAGTAATTCTAATATTGGTATCAATAAAGCTTTTAAATCATTTGACATGCATTTCTAATTCTCTATATCAATTTGATTAGATAGTTTATTTTATCGTTTTAGTTAGTTTATTTTATCATCATTTTATTTCCGTTCTTAGATAGTTTATTTTATTGTCATTGGTTAGTTTATTAGTTTTCTATTGTTGTAGTTAGGTAGCTTTTCAATATTGTCATTTTAATTATCGTTCTTAGTTAGATTTAATTATCGTCACATTCCTTTCCGTCAATTAGATTAGATTTATTTTTATCGCAATTTCCATACTTGTCATTTAAATATCGTCAATGTATATTTGTCATTTTATTTCATGTTAGTAGTTTAGACAATCACCTCAAATAAATCGAACTTAAATGAAAATCACCCCATAGCAATTCATAGTTAACACGTACTCCCTGAGGATCGATCCTTACTTCCCTAATTACATTCTTTATTTTGTTAGCCTAAGTGTGGGTAATTATTTTTGTATCGGGACTGCGACACAACCCGGTCAAGTATTGATGATTGATGACTAATATATTATGTAACACCCGCAAATGTACCTTATTTGTATTTTAAAAATATTATACGGATACTTTTCAGCGTAATTCTAGATTTAGTCTAGAACTTAGTTTCCCGTGTTTAATTTAGCAAATCCGAGTTCGTATTCGGACTTTACTCGAAATTCCGTGTGAGTTACGCCTTAAGGCGAATTTTGGGCTTTTTCCACTCACACTCTTTATAACCCTAACTCCCTCACTCACTTTTCCACTCACCTTCTTCCTCTTCAAGTAACCAAAACCCTAAACCCCCATTTTTGATCAAGCTTAAATTTCACACTACTCCTTTATTCCTTACCCAAATTCTCCAATTTTTATCATATTCTTCCCCTCTTATCGTCCTCTATCTTATTCGGTAATAAAATTACCGTCTTTCTCATTTTCAATTTATCCGTCTTTCTCAAAGGTGAATTATATTCATCTTTTGTCGTCTTTTTATAGGTGGAGACCTTCAAGACCCCGATAAGGATTACTATCTAGTGGAGGAAGGCTTAGAAATCGATTAAAGACGCATAAAGGTAACGGTGAAGGGTTACTCGATATCAATACGTGTTTTATATGCTTTAGTTGATGTTTACTAAATGTCTAGTGATAATTATTAGATACTTAATATAGTTTGATGTTAGGATTTGTGTTGGAATTGAATGTGTAGCTATAGAATTTATGTTGGTTGATGATTGATGATGATAGTTGATTATAATTGTTGATAGATGTTAATGATAATTGATGATTTTTGGTGAAGTATGATGATTCACGGGTGAAACTAGTCCCAGCCGGCCGACCGGCCGCCGGTCAGCTGACCGACTGGGAGAGCGGCAGTAGCAAATCGTGTGTTTTGGTGTTGTGTTGTTCCCAGCCGGGTAGCCGGCTGCCGGTCCCCTTGACCGGCTGGGGCTCCCCTGTAATTTCAATTGTTTTCGATGTATGCTGAAGTGCCAGCCGAGTAGCCGGCGGCCGGTCCTATGGACCGGCTGGCACCCCCTGTGACTTCTTCTTCTATTCTTTTCTTATACTTTCAATTATAATAGTTTGAATGGTTCGTTTATCATATAAATTTACGCAATAGCATTAAATATTCATGTTTAGAATATATGATATTCCATTCGCTTATATCACATGTTGTGTGACGGTTTTTGATATGTTCCCCTTTGAGTCGGTTTTACGTATGTTACGATTTGAGCACTAATTGTTAAGGGCTATGAACTCTCATTCCCTGGCTACCTCCTCGCTCGTTAGAGTAGAATGTCGGAACGAGGAGATGTATCCCAAATGCTTAAATGCATGTTTCAGTAGAGATATGACGACGTTGTTGGGAGGCGAACGGTATGCGTTGATCGACCCGGCCGTCAAATGTCGTATCTTTGCGAGGTGGTGTCATTAAATGTAGTGTACCACTTGTTTATGATGCTTGTGCTCTTTCCGCCACTTTCGTGAAGGTTGACCGAATTTGGGGTACTCGGATTCTATGTTTTACCGAGTCGAATCAGAAAATGTTATTCCGAGAGTCTGGCCAGGTTTAGACTAGGGCCGTATTATTATCGTCGTCCTACCAAGAGGAATTGAGTCTACATATACGAAATGTTAATCGTGTATGCGTTTAGGGAAATGCTTATCCCGTGGATGCGAATTGATCATACTTGTTATGTACATGGTGCTAGTGCGTGTCATTAACTGTGAGAGATAATGTTACTATAATCGAATGTTTGGATGGATGTTTACATGTTGATTATTTGTGACCGTTGGATGACTTGGCGTGGTTTGTTTGTCGAGTCTCTATCTTATCAAGTATATGCCTCTAACGGTGAGATGCAAGCCCTAATGAGTATATAGTTGCCTAAGGGTGTCTTCCCAGAGTCTGTTTATAATCTGATGCGTACAATTTATATGTCGAGTTCTATCTTATCAAATATATGCCGCTAACGGTGAGATGTAAGCCCTAGTGAGTATATAGTTGCCTAAGGGTGTCTTTCCCCGAGTTTGTCTATAATCTGATACTTACAGTTTTGTACTTCATACGCCTATATCTTTATATATTGAAATGCCTATTTATCCTTCTCGTAATTCACATGTATATTTATATATGTATGCTTCTACTTATGTATTTCCGTTTAAGTATGTTATTTGTGATATGGCTGGGAGAACCCAGAGTTACTCCCCACTGACTGTGGCGTTCATGTTTTCATGGATGAACAGGTTGCTTGGATGGTTTTTGCTTGTTGGTTTTGGGTTCGGGTGTGAGCTAACGGGCATTGGCCTCGACGATTCACCTCTAGATGTTTCATAGCTAGTTTGCTAAACAACTTTGATATTTGATAACGTTTTGAGAGACTACGTCTCTTTGTAGTATATTATACTTTAGCTTGTAATTATTTGACATTCCTCGTACTTTTCTTTTGGCATGTTAAAAGTTTCAAAAATATCGTATTTTCCGCTATATAAATTGCATGCTTGTTATGTGTTATTTCCGCTATCGCGAGGGTTGTCACAGTTGGTATCAGAGCCTAAGACGCTCCCGACGCACACACGTGAACCCTTAAATTAAATTACTTGACCTTGAAATAATAAATGAGAGATGGGTAGACTTAAGGACCTAATATGGTAGTCTTTGGTGTGTTTTCTTTTGCTTGTTAGGTTCTAAGTTGTTTGTTGATTGTGTTGAGTGATGTTATATTTGTTTGTATCAACCGTCTTGATGTGGATCATGTGTTACCTAAAATAAGTATCCTCTACCGAAGATTGAAGATTGACAAGCCTAATTGAAGTGTATTTCTTCCTCATCGATGATTTCTCTTGTCCTTAATGTATCATGCTCTCTTCCTTCTATCTAAGTGCTTATTTATCATTTAACTTCTTTTTCCCTTGGAAATTACTCTTGTTACTTTCCTCCTCCTTATCAATTTGTACCCTCAACTTCCTTATGTGACCTTTTGTGGACACCATACCCCTTTTGTTTATGGTATATTATTCTTGGTCGGAAGAATTTTGAACTTTGTGGGATGTTAGTGTTGGTTAGAATGAATTTGGGATTTGAGGAAAATTGTGTTGAGCTAAGTTCACCGCATAGTGTTGATTGGTTGTATCCTTGAGAAAAGTGTGGTCAGATAAGTTTGATGATTTTAATGCTTAATGCTTTCCATGACTTGTGTGTGGATAGTTCATGGTATTCGATGGTGTAAGGTTGAATGAATTGACTAGGACCTTTAAGCCTGTTGGTGACTCAATCTTCCGGACTTAGCATTTTGATAATATTGGGATTGCCTCGTGGATCATGTCTATGTTGGAATTTAGTAGAAGCGAGAAGCTTCGAATGATTTTTGGAGGTGGAAAATGCATTTGGGGTAAGTGATGTCATATAGTGTTGTTGTGAGATTTTGGTATAGGTTTGATGGAAAATCATTTGGCTCTAGTTCTTAGGTTCAAGGTTGTGACTTTGACTGATGGTATTGGAGACTTGGTTGAGGTAGTAAGTCGTCATAATAGATTAAACCTTGTTGCTTAAGGATTATGGACATGAGTAGAATCTGATTACATGGGCTATGACGGTGATGCCTTAGGATGTTGATGATGACATTTTGTTTGGTGTTCTACCTTGTGGGCCATAGGAGTTGAAAAGAGATTAGTATGAAGAATTCCTTGTTAGTCCTTCGGTTTTGAAACCTTTGAGAGTGTGTCAAATTTTGGAGTTAAGAGAATGTTACTATGCTTGAGTTGCAATTCCGCAATTGGGAATCCGTGTTATATGAACGGATGGATGAATTGGGTTGTAGTCGATTTATCGAATCTAGGTGTACCTTACTTTGATGATTGTACGTGGTACAATGGTCCCTTGTGAGAAACCTTTGTAGAGGAATAATTAAGTTGTTTTACTATCGCCCTGAGTTTGAAAGGAGAATTTTGTGGTTTAAACCTTAAACCTTTACTCGTACCATTATCCCTTTCCATTTCCTTTCATGCAAGTTCCTCCTAAGCCTGATTCCTAGGAAATTGTTTTCTCTTATCTTTTCCTTTGCTTGGCTATCTTCATAGCTATATCTATCCAATTTCTAGCTTTTGGCTCCCTACCTCTAGCGTTCCTCTAATTTTCGTCCGATCTTATCGCGTTCATGTTTCCCTCGAAATTTCCTATCGTTTCCAATTTCATGGTGACATTGTCTTTCCTCTGGTGAGATAATTGGGTTGTTAGCTAGCTTTGTGTTGATTTTGACCATGAATAGAATTTGGAGTTAAACTTTAGGATGAATCTCTTGGTGATATTGTACTCTCTTGGTGGCTTCATTTATTGAGCTTGCTATTGTAGTGCTATTTTGGGAATCGAGTTGAGCATGATAATAGTTCGTTGTTGTTGGGTATTATAACGGTTGCTTGGGACATCATTTGGGAATTATATGTCTCTAATTAGTGGATTCTAAAAGAGACTTTGCTTTAGGGTAATTAAGCCGGTACCCAAAGTTTGAGGAGTATTGTCATAAATGAAAATCGATTCATTTTCAGTTTTAGATGAACTAGATGATTTGAATGGTTGTCTAATTGCCAAGTGATTGGCCATTTGTGGTTTGGAATTAGTAATTTTCTTTTATTCTTAAGGAATCATAGTTTGAGATTGAGAAATGTTCGTTGCAAGCTTTGGATAGTGAGTGTTCAGTTGTTATGGATTATAGAGTTAGAATGGTGAACCCATTTATCTTGAGGATTACTAACCACCATAGTTTGCTAATGTGACTATTTATTTTTGAGGCTTCGAGCGTAGTAATGATCGAATTAAGGATGTTATGGCGTATTAAAGAATCATTATAATCGATAATGGATTGTAGATTTTCCCTTGTCGTGAGACCTTGGATGAGGCTAGTTGGATCTTAGATAATTATGTTTGTTGCTTTGAGTGTGATTGTTGTAAATAATGTTTATAGAGTTTAGCGATTTAGAATGGTTAAGGTGTAATTGAGGTAAGTTTCATCCTCTTGAGGACTAGTTTATTAGTAGAATTAGTGACGTAGAATTCTTGTAGATCTTCCTGCCGACTTTATCGTGATATTCCTATCCCTAAGAGTTCGATTTGTTTCGTTTTTGCATGTTTTGTATATATTTTGTAATCGTGATTTGTGAACTTGATGTTCGAGTCGCTCTATGTACGTGTAATGTCTTCTTATTTTGATTTTATCTTTGAGAAAACTTGCAAATTTCCATATTGTATTTCTAATTTAACTTTTCAAAGAAGTCTAAAGATGGATTGTGTACCCTCTTTTTGGAGAAAATGGATTTCTTTTACTTTTACATTTGGATTTTGCGTTGGTTGGATGTTTGGACTTGTTATTGGAGACGTCTGGTGACTAGTCCTGCCCTTACTAATGCTTGTTTGATTTTCGATTTTGCTATTTCAACATTGATTTGATCTAGATAATTAGAGTTCTCGTTCGCGACAGGCACTCTTGTGATTCACAAATAGAGTTTCGCACTTATGAAAAATCTCCTTAAACCGTTTTCGAGAACCACCTCGTTTCATAAAAGTTTCCCTTGTAAAAGCTTTCGTGTTAAATTTGAAAACCGATTCTTGTCTTTGATTTTTTTTGTTTTCTACTCTTAAGTTTCGAGGACGAAACTTTTTAAAAGTTAGGGTGATTGTAACACCCGCAAATGTACCCTATTTGTATTTTAAAAATATTATACGGATACTTTTCAGCGTAATTCTAGATTTAGTCTAGAACTTAGTTTCCCGTGTTTAATTTAGCAAATCCGAGTTCGTATTCGGACTTTACTCGAAATTCCGTGTGAGTTACGCCTTAAGGCGAATTTTGGGCTTTTGTCACTCACCCTCTTTATAACCCTAACTCCCTCACTCACTTTTCCACTCACCTTCTTCCTCTTCAAGTAACCAAAACCCTAAACCCCCATTTTTGATCAAGCTTAAATTCCCCACTACTCCTTCATTCCTTACCCAAGATCTCTAATTTTCATCATATTCTTCCCCTCTTATCGTCCTCTATCTTATTCGTTAATAAAACTACCGTCATTCTAATTTTCAATTTATCCGTCTTTCTCAAAGGTGAATTATATTCATCTTTTGTCGACTTTTTATAGGTGGAAACCTTCAAGACTCCGATAAGGATTACTATCTAGTGGAGGAAGGCTTAGAAATCGATTAAAGACGCATAAAGGTAACGGTGAAGGGTTACTCGATATCAATACGTGTTTTATATGCTTTAGTTGATGTTTACTAAATGTCTAGTGATAATTATTAGATACTTAATATAGTTTGATGTTAGGATTTGTGTTGGAATTGTATGTGTAGCTATAGAATTTATGTTGGTTGATGATTGATGATAATATTTGATTATAATTGTTGATAGATGTTAATGATAATTGATGATTTTTGGTAGAGTATGATGATTCACGGGTGAAAGTAGTCCCAGCCGGGCAACCGGTCGCCGATCAGCCGACCGGCTGGGAGCGCGGTAGTAGCAAATCGTGTGTTTCGGTGTTGTGTTGTTCTCAGTCGGGCAGCCGGCTGCCCGTCCCCCAAACGTGCTGGGACTCCCTTGTATTTTCAATTGTTTTCGATGTATGCATGCTGAAGTGCCAACCGGGTAGCCGGTGGCCGGTCCTATGGACCGGCTGGCACCCCCTGTGACTTCTTCTTCTATTCTTTTCTTATACTTCCATTTATAATAGTTTGAATGGTTCGTTTATCGTATAAATTTACGCAATAGCATTAAATATTCATGTTTAGAATATATGATATTCCATTCGCTTATATCACATGTTGTGTGACGGTTTTTGATATGTTCCCCTTTGAGTCGGTTTTACGTATGTTACGATTTGAGCATTAATTGTTAAGGGCTATGAACTCTCATTCCCCGGCCACCTCCTCGTTCGTTAGACTGGAATGTCGGATAGAGGAGATGTATCCCAAATGCTTAAATGTATGTTTCAGTGGAGATATGACGACGTTGTTGGGAGGCGAACGCTATGCGTTGATCGTCCCGGCCGTCAAATGTCGAATCTTTGCGAGGTGGTGTCATTGCATGTAGCGTACCGCTTGTTTATGATGCTTGTCCTCTTTCCGCCTTTATCGTGAAGGTTGACCAAATTTAGGGTACTCGGCTTTTGTGTTTTACCGAGTCCTGGATGCGAAATGTGTATCGCATGTCGAATCGAAAAATGTTATTCCGAGAGTCTGGCCAGGTTTCGACTAGGACCATATTATTATCGTCGTCCTACTGGGAGGAATTGAGTCTACATATATGAAATGTTAATCGTGTATGCGTTCAGGGAAATGCTTATCCCGTGGATGCGAATTAATCATACTTGCTATGTACATGTTGCTAGTGCGTGTCATTAACCGTGAGAGATAATGTTACTATAATCGAATGTTTGGATGGATGTTTACATGTTGATTCTTTGTGACCGTTGGATGACTTGGCGTGGTTTGTTTGTCGAGTCTCTATCTTATCAAGTATATGCCGCTAACGGTGAGATGCAAGCCCTAGTGAGTATATAGTTGCCTAAGGGTGTCTACCCCGAGTCTGTTTATAATCTGATGCGTACAGTTTATATGTCGAGTTCTATCTTATCAAATATATGCCGCTAACGGTGAGATGTAACCCCTAGTGAGTATATAGTTGCCTAAGGGTGTCATTCCCCGAGTTTGTCTATAATCTGATGCTTACAGTTCTGTACATCATACGCCTATATCTTTATATATTGAAATGCCTATTTATCCTTCTCGTAATTCACATGTATACTTATATATGTATGCTTCTACTTATGTATATCCGTTTAAGTATATATGTTATTTGTGATATGGCTGGGAGAACCCGGAGTTACTCCCCACTGACTATGGCGTTCATGTTTTCATGGATGAACAGGTTGCTTAGATGGTTTTTGCTTGTTGTTTTTGGGTTCGGGTGTGAGCTAGCGGGTGTTGGCCTCGAAGATTAACCCCTAGACGTTTCTTAGCTAGTTTGCTAAACAACTTTGATATTTGATAACGTTTTGAGACTACGTCTCTTTGTAGTACATTATACTTTAGCTTGTAATTATTTGACATTCCTCGTACTTTTCTTTTGGCATGTTAAAAGTTTCAAATATAATGTATTTTTCGCTATATAAATTGCATGCTTGTTATGTTTTATTTTCGCTATCGCATGGGTTGTCACATATTAGGTCGTATGAGAAAATATGCGAGCGAATAATTTTTATTGTAAGAACAGATAATGTCCAATGCAAGCCAAATTTAGCATGAATATATATTATTAGAATAAGAGACTTAGCTACACAGAAAGTCATTCTCTCTCGACATGTGACATTTGATGAGTCGGTGTAACACCCGGAAATGTACCCTATTTTTCTAGTAGAAATATTTTACGAAATATTTTCAGTAATTTTAAGTTTTAAATTATAATTTTAAGTTCCGAGTCGAATTTAGAATTTCTGCGAGATTCCATGAAAAGGCCGTCTTCAGTCTAGTTTGACTTTTCTTGACTTTGAAAATCGTCTTTGACTTTTTCTCTCATAACTCACACAACTCATTCCTTAACCTAATTCTTCATTAAACACAAATCAAACACACAAACCCCTTTCTTCTCCATTAAGAAAGCTCATCTTTTTCCCTCTTTGATTTCAAGCTTAGAATTGGCGTAGTTTCTTCGTTACTCGATAGAATTTACGTAAGTTTATCTTATTCTTCCTCCCGTACCTTCCTCTATCCGTATTGATAATAAAATTATCGTCTTTCTCGCTTTTTAAGCATTCGGTCTTTCTCAAGATGAACTTTATTCATCTTTTTGCGATCTAATTGTAGGTGGCGACCTCCAAGATCCCGACAAAGACTATTTCCTTATAGAAGAGGAGCTTGACGATCGTTAGAGACGCTCAAAGGTAACGGTGAAGGGTTACTCGGTATTACTTACGTGTTTTACATGTTTATATGCTAGAAAATCGTATTAGAATACGATTAGGAAGATTAGAATCCATGTTATGATTAATGAATGATGTTATATGATGAATATTGATGATATATGTTGATTTTTGATGATTATTGGAAGTATAATTGAGTTTTGAAATGAATTGGTTAAGCTTTGGAAGCTCTCGGGTGAAGAAGTGCTCCCAGCCGGTCGACCGGCCGCCGGTCTGACCACCGGCTGGGAACACATCAGAAACTTCTTTGGAAATTTGGGTTTTGCATGATATGGTGCTCCAAGCCGGCCCACCGGCCGCCGGTCCATCCACCGGCCTGGAACACATCAGGATTGAAGTTTTGATTTTGGTGTGATTGGCTGTGCCGGTCGACCGGCCGCCGGTCGACTGACCGGCCCAGACCCCTTTCCTCTGTTTTTGAGTTTTTGCCTGTGTTCTGAGCCGGCCCACCGGCCGCCGGTCTCCAGCCCGGCCTGGAACACGGCTGTACATTTTTCCTTCAACTTTTAAAACTCGTAATTTATAATAGTTCGCATGATCGGTTTATCATATGAATTTACGTAATGTCTTATAATATTCATGTTTTGAATATTTGATATCTCATTCGCATGTATCACATGTTTCGTGACGGTTTTCGATATGTTCCCACTTTGAGTCGGTTTTTACAAATGATACGGTTTGAGCACTATTTTGTCTTGTGCTTTGTACTCTCATTCCCTTGGCTACCTTCCCGTTCGTAAGGCTGGAATGTCGGAAAGGAGAGGTATCCTACTGCTTAAATGCATGTGTTAGTGGGCATACGACGACGTTGTTGGGAGTTGAACGCTATGCGTTGATCGAACCGGCCGTCAAATGTTGTGTACTTGCGAGGTGGTGTTATTTGCATGTAGCGTACCGCATGTTATGAGGCTTGAGCTCGTTTTCCGCCTCTTTCGTGAATTGATCTACCGAATGTGGGGTACTCGGCGTCTAGTGTAAGACCGAGTCTTGGGTGCGAAACGTTTTATCGCACGTCGAATCGGAAAACGTTATATTCCGAGATCCTGGCCAGGTTTAGACTAGTACCGTATTATTATCGTCGTGCTACCAGGAGGAAATGTGTCTACATAGGCGAAATGTAAGCATCGCGTATGAGTTCAGGGAAATGTGATCCCGTGGATGCCTACTAATCATACTTGCCATGTACACGATGCTAGTGCGTTTCATTTACCGTGAGATTGTCGTCTTGTGTCGTTCTTGAATGCGTGATTTCATGATATAGTTCATGGTCATTGCATGATTGGACACCGTCATTGTCTTGGTTCGTGAATGGATGATAATATGTTGGATTTGTGTAATCATCGCATGACTTGACTGGTTTGTCTGTCGAATCTCAATCTTATCAATCTTATACCGCTAACGGTGAGATGCAAGCCCTAGTGAGCGTATTCGATTGCCTAAGAGTGTCTTTCCCGAGTCTTGGAATAACATGATGGTTACGGATTTGATTTCCACATGATCTTATCATTATCTATAGAAATGCCTATCTAATCTTATCGCAACTCACAGGTATATATATATATATATATGCATGCTTACTTTCGTATTACCTTATGTGTACGTTTGATGTAATATGGCTGGGAGAACCCGGAGTTACTCCCCACTGACTGTGGCATTCATGTTTTTCATGGATGAACAGGTTGCATGCTATGGATGACTTTTTGGATCTGCTATTTTGGGGTTCGGGTGTGAGCTAGCGGGCGTTGTCCCTGGAAGTTCACCTCTAGACGATAGTAGCTAGTTTTGGATAAACACTTGTTCTTTGCTAACATTTGAAGAGACCCCGTCTCTTTATTGTATATTCCGTATTTAGTTTGTAACATTTTGACACACCTCGTGTTATATATATCTTGCATGTTTAAAGGTTTTTTAAAATACCGTATTTCCGCATATCATTTCACATGCTTGTATGTTTTATCTTTCCGCATTCGCGAGGGTTGTCACAGTTGGTATCAGAGCTTTTGATCGCTCCCGACGCACACACGTGAACCCTAACTTAAACTACTTGACCTTGAAATAATAAATGAGAGTTGGGTAGAAGTTAAGGACTTTATTTGGTAGTCTATTTGTTTATGCTAATTGATAGGATAACTTAATTTGTCTTTGTTTCTTATGAAGATGGTTAGACCGCGTTCAGCTGATAATATTATGATGGAGGCTCTTGCTCAAGTGCTGAAGAATCAGCAAGATGCCGCTCTAGCTAA
>JAIUZE010016309.1:0-42990 GCA_022085475.1 Heliosperma pusillum | reverse complement strand
AAGAAGGTTCACTAACTTAAGAGAGAGAAGAAGCAAAGACGGTTTCGTAGTTATCGGAAGATCAATCAATTGGGCGAATGAATTCATCGCTTTACATCAAACCCTATCAAACAACCCGATTGTAGAAGTCAAGGGGGATGTTGGAAGTCGAGTCAAGCAAAGGAAGATGAAACGTTAGTCAACCGCTTCTAGAAGACCACATACCCGATCGGGTAAGTGTGTACCCGATCGGGTATCCTTGCTGATCCGAGCATGACGGCTCCTTCTTCCTTATTTTTTCCTATGTGTTTACTACCCGACCTCTTCTCCACGAAACCCTAATACTATAAATAGATGCTCTAAGCCCTTCTTCTAAACACATCCACACAAACATCTATCTCTCACACAATCTAATCTTATATTTCTTTTTAGCTTTAGTCTTTCTAGTTTAGATTATCTTCTACTTTTGTCTTTTGTTCTTAGTTTATTTCTGTCCATTTCATATCAAAACATTAGTTTAGTTCAATAAGAATTTCAATCTTTGTAGTCTACTTTGTTGGTTACAAGAGTTGTAATTCAAGGTACGGTATTTCTATGCGAAGGATTTCTATTGTCGTTATCGCTTTCATTGTTGATCGTCATCTAGGTATTCCTAATTTATCCTTTGTTTATTGTTCTTTATTGTTTTCCATTTGATTGTTATTCTCTATTCATATCACTTAGATTCGTTTTTATGTTGTTATAATCATAGTTTCATTTCTCAGATTATCATATAGTGTCGTTATTATCACCACATACAGAGTCTAAATTATTGTTAAAATCAACTAAATATGCCTATCTTAACTTTCATTGTTAATATCATCGTAGACATAAACATAATCATGAGTGAGTAGTCTTTCTAGGGTGTAGGGTAGCCATGTTAGATTGATTAAAAGATGATAATTGGATAAAAGAAATTGTGCTTTTTAAAACATTGTGTCTATGCATGTTTGGACTTTAACGATAGATGACGATTCTTGATCACAATCATTGACTAGTATGAAATTCTTTTCCAAGGTAGACATACGAGATTTGAATAGACAAAGCATGACATAGTGGATTAAGACCTAGTAAATCGCATAAAAAGCCTGCTAGACCATCTGATCTATGATTGTAATGAACACACCATTCTTCCGAACGCTCAATGAATTATTTGCATATCCCAATTCCAATTTCATCAATATGTCAATCTACATGTGTGAACCTACTTCCCTAGATGCTTCTCATTATTGTTAATTTATCATTTGCTTTATCGTTTTCATTTCAAGTTTGCTTTTATTTTGTTTTTATTTATGCCTTTCATTAGTTTAGACATCACAAAATTCAAAACCCAGAAAATCATTAGATAAAACTCAATTGTGACACGATTCACAATCCATAGGAAATACCATCTCCCTGAGGATCGACCCCTACTTCCCTAATTATATTAATTTGTTATTAGCCTAGTCTGGGTAATTTATCTTTGCATCGAGCTTGCGACAGGCCTGATCAAATTTTGGCGCTGTTGCCGGGGAGCACGGTTTATTTTTCCTTTTCTTGTGATTTTAATCACGATTAGTTTTATCTAGTCTTTAGGAACTCAAATTCCTTTAGACCTCTCTTGATTTTTCATCTTAGCTTTTCTATCTTATGCCCAGATCTTCTAGACTAGGGACCCCTATTCCTTTAGATCCTGAACTAGAAAGAACTTTGCGTAGGAAACTAAAGTTATTCAACGAAATTTCAAAAGCTTCTGATATTTCAAGTTTAGATCATATTCGTGAGAAATACTCGGATATCTTACCTAATCTTGAAGGAGAAGAAGATCCATTCTCATCCCCATTTCAGAAAATCAATCAACTTTCAACCAACATTCCATCTTCATCTTCACTAGCAAAAATGGTTCGACTTTCCGACAATTCTAAACCCACCGCAGATACACTTCCAAAGGGTATCGCTACACCTCAAATTATAGCCCAAAACTTTGAAATCAAACCTGTCTTCATCAATCTAATAGAAAGAAATCAATTTGGTGGCAATGCCACAGAAGATCCCAACCTTCATATCCAAAACTTCTGTGACTATTGCTCCACGATTAGACAAACTGGAGTATCCCAAGAACAGATTAGGGAAATGCTCTTTCCCTTCTCTTTAAGAGGAAAGGCAAAACTCTGGATCAATAGTCTTGACCGAGTTGCCTTAGGAATAGTTGATTGGGATGGTCTAGCTCTTGCTTTCTATCAAAAGTACTTCCCACCAGAACGAACCGCACTCTTACGAAGTCAAATTACTGGATTCCGTCAGAGAGGCGACGAAAGCCTTTATGAGGCATGGGAAAGGTACAAAGAATTACAAAGAGAATGCCCTCATCATGGCCTTGATTCATGGTTCCTGGCTATCACATTCTACAACGGTTGTTGTGGCGAATCGCGTCGTATCCTCGACTCCGCTAACAATGGTCGTTTCGATCAAATCGATGTAGAGATAGCTAGTGCGACTATCGAGTCAATGGCAATCCACGATTCTCAGTATAGCAACTCGCGTACTATACCGCTCAAAGCCAAGCAGGATGATTCAAGTAAAGTAGCACTCCTGGAAGCCCAATTAGCCCTTCTGCAGCAACAAGTAGGAAGCTCTTCCCAATCCAAGGAGCATATCAACGTCACTAACCACGTAGTGGTATGTGAGACATGTGGGATTGGAGGGCATAGTTTTCAAGAATGTAGAAGTTCAATAGAGCAAGTCAATGCATATCAAGGATATAGGCAAGGCAACGCTTTCTCAAACTTTTATAACGAAAACACAAAAAACCACCCATTTTTGTCCTACAAAAGTACCAACGTTCAAAATCCCCCCAACAAAACCAACAACCATTCATACCACACCAACAAAAGCCTTACAATCCACCTGGTTTTCAAAACCAGAGACCTTCATTCCAATCTAACTTCAATCAACCATACCAAAATCAACCTCAACACCAACCACCTCAAATTCAAGGCCAACCAAATGATTCAAGCTTGAGCAAAATTGAATCCATGCTTCTGCAAGTTGTTCAAAAACAGGATTCAATGTTTGCTCAATTTCAAAAGAGTGATCAAGCTAAAGATGCTGCCATCAAAATGCTTGAAACTCAAATGGCCCAATTGGCTACCTCTATTACCCAAAGAAAACAAGGCCAACTCCCACCTCATGGTGAACAACCGAGGGACACCGCAAATGCTATCACCCTTAGGAGTGGTACCACTTATACGGAACCTCAGCAACCCAAAGAGCCAGTAGTTGAGCCTTCACAAGTAGAAAGCCAAAAAGATTCTCAACCATCCACCGCTAAGGAAGCGGACAACAAACCTGAAAAGAAGGATGAACCTGAAAAGGAACCCATCAAAATTCAAGTTCCATTTCCCCAACGTTTGAGGAGAAATCATAAGGAAACCCAGTTTGGTAAATTCATGGAAGTAGTCAAAAACCTCCAAGTAACGGTTCCCTTCACTGAATTAATCACTCAAATTCCTTCTTACACGAAATTTATGAAGGATATCTTAACAAAGAAGAGGACTCTAGATGATGTTGAAATCATCGCATTCACCGCTGAATGCAGTGCGTTATTGCAAAACAAGTCCCCTCCTAAGTTAAAGGATCCTGGTAGTTTCTCTATACCTTGCACCATAGGCACCTACACTATTGATAAAGCTTTATGCGATCTAAGTGCTAGTGTGAGCGTTATGCCCTATTCCATTTGCGAAAAATTGAATATGGGAGTTCTGAAATGCACAAGTATCACCCTGCAAATGGCAGATCGTTCTCTAAAACAACCCATGGGAGTTTTAGAAGATGTCCCTGTTAGAGTAGGAAGATTTTTCATTCCAGTCGATTTCATAGTGTTAGATATGGCTGAAGATTCGCAAATCCCTATCTTATTAGGAAGACCATTTCTACACACTGCGGGAGCAGTAATCGATGTCAAGAATGGAAAATTGACATTAGAAGTAGGTGATGATAAAGTCACCTACAACTTAAACAGTGCAATGAAGAGCCCTATGCTTGAAGAGCCTTGCTGTTTCCTTGACATTTTCGACTCAATCATTGATGAATCTCTGTATCCATCAAAAATTGAGGATCCTTTAGAAGCAATTTTATTGTTAGAGGATATCTCTGAGAACGACAATTTTGAGATCAGTGAGCTGGAAAGGGACCTGACTGGTAAAGAGATACCGTCTGAAGAAGTTGAGGAGTTTATAAGCTTAATTGATGCTCCTGCTAAGGCAGAAGTACATAAACCTGAACTTAAACCTCTTCCTTCAAATCTAAAATATGCTTTTTTAGATGAGTCTGAATATTGCCCAGTCATAGTGAGTGCTCTCTTAGATGAAAATCAGTTAAACTAACTATTGACTATCTTGAGAAAACATAAAAAGGCAATAGGTTATAAACTTGAAGGTCTCACAGGCATAAGCCCCAACTTTTGCATGCATAGAATCAACTTAGAAGAAGGCCACAGACCTTGTGTTCAAGGTCAACGCCGTCTTAATCCCAACATGCAAGAAGTAGTTAAAGCTGAAGTTATGAAATTACTAGATGCTGGCATAATCTATGCAATTTCTGACTCAAAATTGGTTAGCCCTGTCCAAGTTGTTCCCAAGAAAGGAGGAACAACAGTAGTCAAGAATGAAAGGAATAAGCTCATCCCCACAAGGTTTGTGACGGGATGGCGTATGTGCATTGACTACAGAAAGTTGAATCAATCAACTCGAAAAGATCACTATCCTCTGCCCTTCATTGATCAAATGCTAGAGAGGTTAGCTTGCCACAAATATTTCTGTTATCTAGATGGTTACTCAGGATTTTTCCAAATTCTTATCCACCCTGAGGACCAAGAGAAAACCACCTTCACCTGTCCCTATGGTACTTTTGCTTATCGCCGAATGCCATTTGGCTTGTGTAATGCACCTGCAACTTTCCAGCGTTGCATGACTAGTATCTTTTCCGATTTTGTTGAAACTATCATGGAAGTATTCATGGACGACTTTAGCGTCTATGGCATTTCCTTTGATAATTGTTTGACAAATCTATCCAAAGTATTGAAACGCTGTGAAGAAGTCGATCTTGTTCTTAATTGGGAAAAGTGTCACTTCATGGTGAACAAAGGTGTAGTTTTAGGACACATCATTTATGAAAGAGGTATTGAAGTGGATCGAGCTAAGATCCAAGTTATTGAACAACTGCCACCACCTGCTAATGTAAAAGGAATCAGGAGTTTCCTTGGCCACGCCGGTTTCTGCTGACGGTTTATTAAAGATTTTTCTAAAATAGCCAAGCCCCTGACTGAGCTCCTTTTTAAGGATGCGCCTTTTAATTTCACGAAGGAATACCTTGAGGCATTCAACAAAATCAAACGCGCTCTAATCACCGCACCTATAATCCAGTCACCTGATTGGAATCTTCCATTTGAACTTATGTGCGATGCGAGTGATTATGCCGTTGGAGTTGTTTTAGGGCAAAGAAAGGAAAATTTCCTTCATGCAATTTACTACGCTAGTAAAACCTTAGATCCTGCCCAAATCAACTATGCCACCACTGAAAAAGAACTTCTTGCCATTGTCTACGCCTTAGACAAATTTCGTTCTTACCTTATAGGATCGAAAGTCATTGTTTACACTGACCATGCTGCTTTGAAATATCTGCTTTCAAAGAAAGAGGCAAAACCTCGACTTATCCGATGGATCTTACTCCTTCAAGAGTTTGATCTAGAGATCCGGGATAAGAAAGGAGCAGAAAATGTAGTCGCTGACCATCTTTCAAGGATAAGAGTAACTGAAATAGGATTGCCAACACCAATTAATGACTCATTTGCTGATGATTCATCAATGGCGATTACTGATTCTTCTCCTTGGTATGCAGATATGGCCAATTTTCTTGTCAGTCGACAGCTACCTTCTGACCTTTCTTACAACAAAAGGAAGCGATTTTTGCATGATGCAAAATTATTCGTTTGGGATGATCCTTATCTTTTCAAGCAGTGTTCAGATGGTCTTTATAGATGATGTATCCCTCAGTGGGAAGTTAAAGGAGTTTTATAAGGATGCCACTCATCTGCGTATGGTGGTCATCATGGTCCGTCCAAGACCGTAGCCAAAGTCTTGCAATCCAGGTTTTTCTGGCCCTCGATGTTTAAAGATTCAAAAGATTTTGTTATGGCTTGTGACGCTTGTCAACGAATGGGTCAAATATCCAAGAGACATGAAATGCCTCAAAACGGCATATTAGAAGTTGAAATATTCGATGTCTGGGGTATTGACTATCAAGGACCATTCCCTTCTTCTAACGGAAATCGTTACATCTTAGTCGCTGTTGACTATGTTTCTAAGTGGGTAGAAGCAATTGCCACTCCCACTAATGATGCTAGAGCTGTGATACGGCTATTTAAGAAGATCATCTTTCCACGTTTTGGTGTACCCAGAGCCGTGATTAGTGATCGAGGAACTCATTTTGGAGAAAAGCAGTTAGACACTCTGCTTGCCAAATATGGTGTGTATCACAGACGAGGATTAGCCTACCACCCTCAGACCAGCGGTCAAGTAGAAGTCTCAAATAGAGAGTTGAAAACAATTCTTCAGAAAGTAGTCTCAAGATCTAGAACTGATTGGAATAATAAGCTCGATGACACTTTATGGACTTATCGCACAGCTTTCAAAACCCCGATTGGAACATCTCCTTATCGATTGGTTTATGGAAAGGCCTGTCATCTTCCTGTCGAGTTAAAGTACAAAGCTTACTGGGCTATCAAAGAACTCAACTTAGACACTAAGCTTAGCGCTGATAGAAGACTTTTGCAACTCAATGAGCTAGAAGAATTTCGTTTGCAAGCTTATGAGAATTCTCGAATCTATAAAGAGAAAACGAAGCGTTGGCACGACAAGAGGATAATTAAGAAAGAATTTAATGTCGGTGACCAAGTACTTCTTTTCAACTCCCGTTTGAAAATTTTTCCGGGAAAACTTCGATCCCGATGGTCTGGACCATTCACTGTCACATATGTGAGCAAGTACGGCTATGTGGAATTAATGACTAACAATGGTGAGAAATTCAAAGTTAATGGACACAGACTGAAACTCTACTATAGCAATTCTATCATCGGATGTTTAGATATTGTCTATACAGAGCGTCCATCCCCAACCCAATGATTTCATAGAAAAATTCGTCGAGCAAGACGTTAAACAAGCGCTTCTCGGGAGGCAACCCGTGTTTTCCCTTTTTGCATTTTTATTTTTGTTTTTCCCTTTTACGTTGTTTTGTTAGATTTCTTTGCAGATGAAAGAGTTTTTGAAGAATCTCTGACGACCTTCCTTGTCATGTCCAAAAGGCTAGCTTGGGGGAGTCCGCACTGGCTAGTACACTTCATTCTTCTTTCATTTTTCCTTTCTTCCCATTAAGCATCTCATTGCATATTTAGCTTTTGTGCTCACATTGAGGACAATGTGATGTTTAGCTTGGGGGAGGGATTGCATTTTCCCATTTATCATTTTAGTTTATCATTTTTCATATTTTGAATAAAATAGAAAAGATTTTTAAATTTTGAACACAATTGAATGCTTTTCATGCTTTGCTTGCTTGTTTACTATGCTATCATGTTACATTTCCCAAACTTAGAGCTTTCAAACCATAATGACTCAATATTCATTGAATTTTGCATACATGGGGAAGTCTTGTACACAGTAGGCATGGAATGAATCTATAGATGAGTACGCTTGATCTTGACATTTGGCAAACTACATATATTGTAAGGTAGAACCTCCTTAGATTGGTACATCCATACCCAGTCTCATCTAGGTGTGTGTAGTTCTCCTTGTGATGTGTGTCATGTCAAAACGCATAAGTATGGTTCTCATTTCATTTCTATAAGCATTGCATTCATGATTCACTAAGATTTGAAGCCTTTTTCACTTTGAATTACCCCTCAAAATTAGCCCCTTCATACAAGTGCTTCACAAAATAATAGCTACATGCAAAAACTGCCTACCTTTTTGAGCTAGTAGCTAGACTATGGTGTATGGGTGCTCTTTTGAGAAGATTTGTTCTTATCTGTCAAAGTGAATTTGGAAGAACGAAAAAGTTCAAGAAGTGAAATTTTGTTCAAAAGAAAAGAAAGAAAAAAAAAAGAAAAAAAGAAAAAATGATGAAAAAATCGGAAAATTGAAAAAAAAGGAAAAAGAAATAAGAAAAGAAGTTGTGAGTATCTCCTCAAAAGTCAGTTCAGAAGGAGTTTACCCTTGTGTTTCGTGTGTAATAAGCCAATCCGTTACTTCTGGCTTCGTTATTCGTCTTTTGGAAATTAACCGAAAGTTTGGATTGAATATACATTTATCATTAGTCAGTTGCTAGCTCACTCTAAACTTCACATGACCATAACTATTTGTCCACCTTTCACCCATTTCCCAAAGCCTTTTTCTTATTTTTCGGCTTCTTTTCTGTGTGCATTGTGATCTTTGACTTGTGTTTTGAATTGGTTACCATATTAGACTGCGGACACATTTTCATAAGTCGTAGATAGGTGAGTGTCTCAAAAACATTTACACATAAAGAAATCACCTTTTTACATACATTGAGTGCTCGAGTGTACCGTGAGAGTCCATTTCTCAAAAGATCATGCAAGAGCCGAAATTCTGTAGTGAAATTCTTTGTGCTGCGCCGTTATGTAAATCACAGCCATGTTTATGTATCATTCTTGCCCACGTTGCTTTTGGGTTATGATTCATTATGTTTTCAAAGTCTTACGTTGAGATTTGTTTCTTGATGGTATACTAGCCAATGCTTGCAACCTTGTCCTGGTATTGTTTGTTATATTTGCTTGAGGACAAGCAAAGGTTTAGCTTGGGGGAGTTTGATAAGTGAATATTTGTATGATTTTAACCCCCAGTTTAGCTCGGTTTTGTATGTCATTTCTGCTTTGTTAAGCCATTTTATGAGCTAATATCGTCTTCTAGGCGAATTCCTGTGTTCTAACTTGTTTTGTAGGGAAAGTGACGTTTCTACGCCCTTTTTCTATATTCCCGAGCATTTGCCTAGAACCCGACAATTCAAAGAAGAAAGCTTGACCATGAGTAAGGCATTTCAAGAAGGTTCACTAACTTAAGAGAGAGAAGAAGCAAAGACGGTTTCGTAGTTGTCGGAAGATCAATCAATTGGGCGGAAGAATTTATCGCTTTACATCAAATCCTATCAACAAACCCGATTGTAGAAGTCAAGGGGGATGTTGGAAGTCAAGTCAAGCAAAGGAAGATGAAGCGTTAGTCAAGAGCTTCCAGAAGACCACTTACCCGATCGGGTAAGTGTGTACCCGATCGGGGATGTGTGCTGATCCAAGCATTGCGGCTCCTTCTTCCTAAATTTGTCTTATGTGTTTAATGCCCGACCTCTTCTCCACGAAACCCTAATACTATAACTAGATGCTCTAAGCCCCTCATGTCATATCATCTATCTCACACAATCTAATCTTATATCTCATACAATCTTCTTATTAGTTTTCTCTTTAGTTTTAGTCTTTCTAGTTTAGATTATCTTCTACTTTTTTCTTTTGTTCCTAGTTTATTTCTGTCCATTTCATATCAAAACATTAGTTTAGTTCAATAAGAATTTCAATCTTTGTATCTACTTTGTTGGGTTCAAGAGCTGTAATTCAAGGTACGGTATTTCTATGCGAGGGATTTCTATTATTGTTATCGCTTTCATCGTTGATCGTCACGTAGGTATTCCTAATTTATCCTTTGTTTATTGTCCTTTATTGTTTTCCATTTGATTGTTATTTTCTATTCATATCACTTAGATTCATTTTTATGTTGTTATAATCATAGTTTCATTTGTTAGATTATCATATAGCGTCGTTATTATCGCCACATAGAGAGTCTAAATTATTGTCAAAATCAACTAAATATGCCTATCTTAACTTTCATTGTAAATATCATCTTAGTGTTAAACATAATCATGAGTGAGTAGTCACCTTTCTAGGGTGTAGGATAGCCATGTTAGATTGATTAAAAGATGATAATTGGACAAAGAAATTGTGCTTTTAAAACATTGTGTCTATGCATGTTTGGACTTTAACGATAGTTGACGATTCTTGATCACAATCATTGACTAGTATGGAATTGTTTTCCAAGGTAGACATACGAGATTTGAATAGACAAAGCATGACATAGTGGATTAAGACCTAGTAAATCGCACTAAAAGCCTGCTAGACCATCTGATCTATGATTGTAATGAACACACCATTCTTACGAACGCTCAATGAATTATTTGTATATCCCAATTCCAATTTCATCAATATGTCAATCTACATGTGTGAACCTACTTCCCTAGATGCTTCTCATTATTGTTAATTTATCATTTGCTTTATCGTTTTCATTTCAAGTTTGTTTTTATTTTGTTTTTGTTATGCCTTTCGTTAGTTTAGACATCACAAAATCCAAAACCCAGAAAATCATTAGATAAAACTCAATTGTGAGACGATTCACAATCCATAGGAAATACCATCTCCCTGAGGATCGACCCCTACTTCCCTAATTACATTAATTTGTTATTAGCCTAGTCTGGGTAATTTATCTTTGCATCGGGCTTGCGACAGGCCTGATCACGGACACTTTGGTTGTAGGGAAGGTCTTTGATCTGATTATGGAGGATGGTCCTAGCTTTGGGTTTCACCTTAATGTTGATAAGAAAGAAGTCTTTTGGCCTACGGAGGACCCAGAAGTCGGCTTTTTGATGTCCTCCCCCCCCCCCCCTTTCTATTGCTCCGCCTTTGCGTGGAGTCACAATTCTAGGTGGGCCTGCGAGTGTGTGTCATGTTTTCGGCAGCGATATTTTGGCAAAGAGAGTAACTAGGACCATAGAGCTTATGGCAACTGTCGCGAGGATTGATGAACCGCAGACTGAGTTGCTTCTCCTTCGATCTTGTACCGGCATTTCTAAACTCTATTTTACTTTGCGTACTTGTTCCCCGCGTGTCTTTGGGTCGGCCCTGCTTTCTTTTGCTGCGCCACTTCGTTCTAGCTTGAAACGTATTGTCACTACGAGTTTCCACCTTCCCTTTTCATTTTGGTGGACTCGGGTTTATGTTGTTGGGGAGGTATTATATTATGCTTTTCTAGCTTCCCATTTACAGTCTGCTGAGTTGCAGGCTAAGCTTCTCCGTCCTTCCGGTATCATTGGCGCTGGCCCTATTTTTGATGATGCCTTGCGAGTTTTCAATGATGTCACAGGTTCTGATCTTTTACGTGATCCTCGTGAAATCGCTGCCCCTAAACGTATAACAAAATTGGCAGATATATATTTCGCGAAGGTTGCCGCGCTACATCGGAATCTGTTTTCTCTTTGACTCCGCGACATGTGGCTTTATGGAAGTCTCACCAGGGTACTCACTCCTCTGACTGGTTGCGGGCATTTCCTATTTCTGGGTTAGGTCAGACTATAAATGGGAGAACTTACCATAATGTGCTTAGCTATCGACTCGGTGTTTCGTTGTTCACAGTGTCTAGGCCTTGTCCTGCTTGTTCTCGCGTCTTTGATGGGGATATATATAGTGATCATGCTGTGTCTTATGCTGGTATGGTGGGCATTAACCATCGGCATAACCTCGTTCGCGACTCCCTTTTGGATATCTGTTTCAGGTATGGGATTTCTGATGCTAAGGAGGTTGACATCGGTTTGGTTGATGGGCATGATAAGCCCCTTCGTCCGGCGGATTTGTTACTTTATTCTTGGGACAGGGGGCGAGATGTGTGTGTTGATATGACGGGGTCTTCTCCCTTGACTCACTCATGGATGTCTCATTTTGTGTCAGGTCATGTTGTCGTAGATGATGCCCAACCTAAGTGTCCTAAGTACTAGGATACGTGTATGACAGAGGGATATGGTTTTCTACCCTTCTCCTTGTCTTTGCTAGGGGAGGTGGATACGGATGTTGGTGCCTTGCTCAAGCAGATTTAGAAATTCTCTGTATCTCAGGATGCTGGGGCTCGAGCTGCTGCTTACATTTTTCCTAGACTTTGCTTTGCTGTTGTTAAAGGAGTGGGAGTCCAGATAGTATCTCGGCGTCACACTAATTTGATGTAATTTTTTTGTCGATCTTAATGAAAGTTGCGTTTTATGATAAAAAGAAATCAAAATTAATAATTAATGTGGGGCGAGTTTTGGATTTCATTATGCCGGATGGGCCTCGTTTCGGTCTCTATCTTAATGTGGCTAAGACTGAGGTCTTTTAGCCTATTGAGGATCCTCGAAGTCGGCTATCCGGTGTTTTCCCCCCTACTATTGCTCGACCCTTGCGTGGTGTCTCTGTTTTGGGTGGACCTGTCAATACTTCTCCTATTTTTGGCAGTGAGCTTGTGGCGAGGAGAGTGACTAAGACCATTGAGCTTATGGACTTAGTCGCGAGGATTGAGGACCCGCAATGCGAGTTGCTTCTGCTTCAGGCTTGTACTGGTATTTCTAAGCTCTATTTTTCTCTTCGTACTTGTTCCCCCGGGGTCTTTGTGTATGTCCATCTTCGCTTCGATGCACCGCTTTGTTCTAGCTTGGAATGTATAGTCACCGCATCTGAGCCTGGTTTTGGGGATTGGCAGTGGCGCCTTGCCACATTCCCTTTTTCAGTTAGGTGGGCTCGGTGTTTATGCTGCGGGGGATGTTTTACACTATGCTTTTATGGCTTCCCGTTTGCAGTCTGCAGTTTTGCAGGCTACGCTCCTACGGCCTTCTGGTTTTCTGGATGCTGGTCCTACTTTCGACGATGCCTTGCGGGTGTTCTATGAAACTACAGGTTCTGATTTTTTACGTGATCCTAATGAAATCGCTGCCCCTAAACTTATGAAGAAATTGGCAGATATATATTTCGCGACGGTTGCTGCTTCTTCAGAATCTATTTTCTCTTTGACACCGCGTCAGCTTGCGTTGTGGAAGTCTCAGCAAGGTGCCGACGCCTCTAATTGGTTGCGTGCGGTTCCTATCTCTGGATTGGGTCAGACGATGAACAGGAAGACTTACCGTAGTGTGCTGGGGTATCGACTGGGCGTTCCGTTATTCACGGTATCTAGGCCTTGTCCGGCTTGCTCTCGGGTCTTTGCTGATGATGTGTATGGGGGACCACGCTGTTTCTTGTACTGGAACTTTGGGGGTTAAGCATAGGCATAACCTCGTTTGTGACACCTAATTTGACATATGCTATAGGTCTGTATTTCTACGGGCAAGGAGGTTGATATCGGTTTGGTTGACGGACATGGCGGATCTCTTCGTCCTGTGGATTTGCTTCTTTATTCCTGGGACAGAGGGCGTGATGTGCATGTTGATTTGACAGGGTCTTCCCCCTTGACTCAGACTGGGATATCCGATTTTGTGCCGGGACGGGTTGTCGCTAATGCTGCTCAGCGCAAATGTGCTATGTATGGAGATTTATGCGCGGCTGCTGGCTATGGTTTCGTACCCTTCTCTTTCACTTCGCTTGGAGAGCTGGACTCGGATGCTGTTGACTTGCTCAAGCGGATCCAGAAATTCTCGGTATCTCAGGATGCTGAGGCTCGGGTGGCCGCTTATATCTTTACTAGGCTTAGTTTTTCTATAGCTAAGGGGGTGGGGGCCCAGATTGTCTCTCGGCTCCCCACCAACTTCTTGTAAACTTTACATTTTATTTTAATGAAAGTTGCGCGCATTATAATAATAAAACAATAATAATAATAATAACAGTGATAGTAACAACAACAACAACAACAACAACAACAACAACAACAACAACAACAACAACAACAACAACAACAACAACAACAACAACAACAACAACAACAACAACAACAACAACAACAACAACAACAACAACAACAACAACAACAACTATAAGAACAATGATAATAAGCTAGACTAAATTTGGAGTATGTTAAGGATCACTTAGAGATAGAGAGAGAAAGAGAAAGGTGAAAAAGAACTATTCTATAATTTATGATTTTAGCCTAAATTTCAGCAATGATCACTCGATTTACACCCCAAAAAATTCAGAAAAAATCTTCAAATAATAAGAATGATGATGTGACTGTGGTTGATGAACTACTAGCAGGAATAGAAAAATGAGATTTACTAATGTTTCTTCTTCTTTTGGGCTGAAATTGTCTGATGAATGTTATAGTACTTATCTCGCTGTTGGGACCTTAGTGAGGTTCTAGTGGATACTAATGATGAAAGATGGTTGCTCTGACATGGAAGGAGGAATGTTAATGTGCTGGAGCCCATCGCTGAGGAGATGGATTAATATGATCTTCAGCAGTTTACTAAAGAGGACATAAAAAATCAGGTAAAATTCTGGAATCAATATGAATATTGCTATATACTTGGTGCAAATCCTTCATGGGAGGTGATTTGAGGGATATGACCATAGGATTTGGGCAAAATATGATATTGATCATATTTCTTTCTTGCCTTATGGAATTTTCCTAGTTAGGTTTAAGAAACCTGAAAGTAAGGAGGCTGTTTTGAATTCTTGGTACCATATGTTTGACAGTAAACCTATTATAATTAGACCATGGAGTGCTAAGACTAACCTAGTTAAAAAGGAAGTCCAAATTGTGCCTGCTTGGATTAGAATTACTGGTATACCTTTGAAATTTTTGGGGGATTTGTAATACTTCGTATTTCTGACTAGTTAATACTCGGTCGAGTAAGGGTCACTCGATCAAGTGGTGTGGGTACTTGGCCGAGTGAGGTTGGTGTGTCAGTTAGTTAGCCTTCTACCTAGTTGACACTCGGCCGGGTGTAGTGTGCACTCGACCGAATGCTTCTTGCACTCGACCGAGTGCACCGGTCTGCGGGGTTTAATCAGGCGGTTTGATTAAAGATAATTAAGAGGTATAACATAAATCCGTCGGTTAATACTGTTGGAGTAAGTGTCCTCCACAATAGTGCATTTATATAATAAATCTCATTTGGAATATACGTGGCATGATTAGTATATTTTGATACTCCACGTCAGTTGATTAACGTAAATCGGTAACGCTTGGCTGACTAGAGTTTGACGTTATTGTCGTATGACGGCGGTAATCAACTGATTCCTTTAGGTCACACCTATAAGATGAGACCCAAATAGAATACTTATTATTTGTATACGATACAGTTTAATTAGAGCATTACATATTTTTGATATGTACGTTTAGTTACGAGAGTTATTTATTGGAAATTGAGTTGCGAACTCATTCCACTTAAGTTTATTAGTCAATTATACGATAACTGACTGAATAAATTTTACGTCTTATTTTAATATGATTAAATAAGATTTAATTTAATGATTAATCGTTAATTCATTAAATTAGTTGAGGTTATGCATATATTTTGAGGTAGAGGTAATTAGTTAATTATATTTACAAGGAGTTGTAAAATAAATTAACTGGGCATTGTGGGATCTATTATATATTGATATAATGTAAAATATCACTTAAAAGTTAAGTATATAATTTGATTCATATAATTGTTACATGATCAAATTAACACTTAATTATACAAGATAATTAAGCATATGATTAATAAGTATTTGTGAGACAAATATCAAAAATCAAAATGGTCCATTATGGACACAAGTGGACCGGTTTTGAGTAGATAAAATCATTAGTGATTTTACTCTACCAATTCTACACTCCACCATTTCATAATGACATGTTATGACACATGATCATTATCAATTTCCATCCCACACTCAAGCTTTTTGCATGTGAATTAAATAAGGAGAAAAATCACCCTTGTTGGTGTTAGATGTGCCGGTCATGTGCTCCTTAAAGAGCATGATGGTTGCTCATTTTTCTCAACTAATTCATTCACTTGTTTTTGCCATACTTCTTACTAAAACCTCTTCTCTCTACAACTCTCCTAAATACTAATATTCTCTAAGTATTACTAGAGTAGTAATACAATAATATTAGTAGTATTTATCTTCACTTATTATCTAGTTAATAATAAGTTTAGATTATTTGGGTTTAATCTTGGGTGCAACAAGAAGGAGACCTTCAACTTTGGAGGTTATTTTATGGAGGATCATCCACTAAATACATGCTCAAGAACAATAAGAAGGAGTTCTTATTGTGCCCATATTGGACCGAAAACTTCCATTGTAAGGAAATTCATCTTATCTTTATATTTATGCTTTTATATTTGCATGCATGATAACTAGATCCTAAATCATTAAGTTAATGTAATTTAATGAACTAATTAGAGGAGTCTAATTAGAGGTCTAGGACTTTCAAATACTTCATAATTTACCCTAAAACTTTCTAAAATTCTCTCTCAAACCTCTTAATCATCTCAAGGTTTGGATTCAATTGCATCTTATCTCGTGTATTGATTTTCTTGGAAACTAATATGTCTCTATGTTTAATAATTGTTATGGGTAGTGAAGAACCCTAATTGAAGTGGGGGAAAGGGAAGGATTTGACAGTTATTGATTGGTGTAATTGATTGTTTAGAGGGAGACTTTGTAGAAGAAGATTTCTGATTATTACTTGATTGCTTGAGGATTTGCTTACAGGTAGGATTTCCCTACTCAGTACTTGTATGTTATTCATTGTGATAAGATGTTCTATTGCGATTATTGTTATTTGATGCTGATGATGATGTGGTTAGGAGATTTGGAGTTTGGGTGGTTACTTGGTTACTATTTTAGTGGTCAGCGAGAGACGGACCATACCCCGAGTTCACCTCTCGTAGCTCTCCCGCTGCAAAGGGGGTGTGTACATTAATGTTCCAGGTCTCCCGCTTCGGCGTAGAGGGAGTTTTGATGTCTAGTGCTTCGGTCTGGCATCAATAACTGGTTTTGCAGGTCATGTTTGCAGCCTGATGCTGTTGGGGTTACCGCTGCGGTGGGCCTCCGGTTACTGTTACTTGATGATGTTATTGGTGGTTGACGGATGGTTTCTATTATTGTCTTGTACCTTGAAAGATGTATAATGTACTGACCCCGTTTAATGTTTTCAAAAATGCTGTGATCCATTGAGGATTGGTGAGGAGGTGACCAACAGGTAACTCATTGAGCTCGCATTGGGGGAATTAATGGGATCGTTGCTGATGAGTCATAGCTAGCGCATTCATTAGGTATCATAGACATTGACTTTACTTTTTTTAGTACAGAGTATTGTTTATGACGGTGTGTCGTCACTATTTTGGAATAATGTATCTTTCGTTAAACTATTGATTAATAAGTATTCTTCTATTATGGTCTATTTGATATGTACTATTTCGAATAGCCGAGATGGTAGCATCCCAATGTACTAAGGAGGTCTTGTAAGGCTCTTTGATATATGAGGGTGTTACAGGATTGTCTACCTCCGGATTAGTTGGAAAATTTGTTAGTAGAGATACTGCAACATAGGAGAGAGTCAGACTTAGGTTTGTTAGGGTCACGGGGGAGCTTAATTTGATCAGAAGTTCTTTGAAGTTGTTAAGTTCTTGTATGAATCTGGTAAGGTGGTTATTGTTAAGATTGAGTATGAGTGGAAGCCTGTTTCGTGTAGGGTTTTTAAGGGATTGGGACACGAGGACAATCAAAGAAGAAAATCTGAGAAGAGTAGGATTGTTCAAAAGTAAGCACCAATGCAGAAACAAGTTTGGAAGCTTTTTTAGAGGCCACCTCTTCAGGTTCTGTCTCCAGAGACAGCTCCCATATTCACTCCTTAGGTGTTTCTTATGTTATCACAAGGTGGTATAGTTACTTCTGCTAGGCAGATCATGAAGTTGACTAGGCAAGAGGGAACTAAAGGGGGAAAGATACGGGGAAAAAATGGATCTTATTCCTTCGTGGAAGCTTTGAAATACATGCTTATTCCTAAGGAAGGGGAAGGGCAAAGTGGTAAGGATCCACCTTAAAGTAAAGAAAATGCATAGTATTAGGTTGTCGAATGTTACGAGTTTCAATAAAAAGAATACGCAGAAGTCAATAAAATGGTTTATGCATAATAAATGAGTAAGGTAATTATTTGGGTTGCTAGAATTTAAAATAAAGTTGCAAGGGAAATAATGGGAGGTTATCTTTTTGTGAAAGATGGAGCTTATCTTCTAATAGTAGTTGGCAAAAAGGGGACAGAGTTTGGGTGTCTGTGTCAAAAGGTTGGATTTCATATTGTCGTGGTTTTGGATGTGGATGTTGTTG
Source organism: Heliosperma pusillum (assembly GCA_022085475.1). Taxonomy (NCBI): domain Eukaryota; kingdom Viridiplantae; phylum Streptophyta; class Magnoliopsida; order Caryophyllales; family Caryophyllaceae; genus Heliosperma; species Heliosperma pusillum. The sequence continues at coordinate 24,833 of JAIUZE010016309.1, read as the reverse complement.
TTAAAAATGGGAAAAATAACCTCCCTCAATTCTCTCAATCTTTTTCTCTTCTTGCTCCCTGTCATTTCTTTGGCTCCCGCCAAGATTTCTACTTTCTTGTCTCCTTCTCTCATCCTCTTTTAAGGCAACATCTCTTAGGCAAAAGAAATCGAATGCTCTTGGCTCTCTAGGTAGAGGTGAATGAGGGGGACGCGGTAGCTTCAAATATCCTAAGCCATCACTCCATAACCACACACCTTAGAAGGGGGGATCATTTTTTACTTTGAAGATCCTTAATTCATCTAAGGCACGTCGATTCTAAACGGCATAGCCTTTGGTTTGATTGGGGGTTTGATCATCATAGACACATCCTTTATAATGCTTGACAAAGAAAGTGATCAACCCACCAATATGAATCCCCCTCCGGTAGTCTTTTTCATCTGCTAAGACAAGCATCCATGAATAGCTTGACCCAATCCTGAATGCCTACTCCCTTCATAAGCATAGTCCACAAAGTTACTCGGACTTTTTCTGGAACTTTGGTGGGCTCCCGAGAGTCAAAATATGCGTAAGTGATAAGCGAGTAAGAAGGCAAAGGACGTGTGGCTGATGATAGAAAGTTTTTCATCTTTAGTTGCAAAACATACTCTAGTGAGAGCATACCAGATGGTGTCCATCTCTCCTTTCCGGGGTGTGATAGGTTGGGGGGATTTAATTGAGGATCTCAGAAAGGGTGGCATTGTGCCAATTTTTGTTGAGTCGAAAATGAAAGGCTTTCTCAGTTCCACACGGGGCATCTAGCTTGGTTAAAGTGGCTATAAACTCGTAAGCATAGCTTCTATATGTGTAGTCCCAAGTAGCATCATCAAGATAAGCTTCCTAACCAACCTTGGCCAACATTTTGAAGGCCAAGTTTTTTAAACCCAAAATGTCAAGTGTAAAGGGACAAAGAAATTTTGTGGTGATTAGGGGTTGATCTTTTAGGGCGGTAAGTTTGTCCCAAACTTTTGTTTTGGCGGCATTAAGACCCTCATAACCCATGAACACTACCTGTACCTCGGGTTCAGGCTCAGTCACCGCGACCCTCTTGTTCTTCCCCTTACCAAAGAATTTAGATATTTTGGGTGTCATTCTTATAAAATTTTGTACTAACAACAACTACACTAAAAAAAAAAAGATTTTTACTCTAATAGGCAAATTAACAAACACTTGGCGTGCACAAGTTTGAGCACAAATCAAATGAGAGTGTTTGCCTCGCCCAGAAAATGCTTTGCCAACAATGCAATTAACAATCAAAGAGCTCAAAAACAACCTAAATATAACAAGTAGTAAAATAGAAAAGTGAGGTGAAGATGTTATACCTTCTCGAATTTAGCAAAAAATTTCTCTTTAATGCAAACTAATGTTGGTAATTCCTTCTTCTACCTTGAAAACAATATTCAATCTTCAAACTTAAGTTTTGGGTAGAAAATGTTTAGGTTAAAAATGGGGGATTTTTCTGAATTTTTGGGTGATTGAGTAAGTTTTTGAGTGAATGTTGTTGAGATTAGATGTTGTTGGCGTGAAAGAGATGTGATTTCATGATGTTTAATGAAGGAGATGTAAAACACCGTCACCATAATTCATTCTCAACTACACATCAACATTGTAAAACACAACAAATACACCCGAGTTCTAGGAGAGGCTCCAACAGAGGTTCTGACAGAGGCTCCAGCAGAAAACGTTCCTGCAGAGTTCTTACTTTACTCTTGTAGCTACATCATAATATGTCTTAGAGAATTATAGTGCATATTTGGCGGGATTCCGACTCCCCCTGCGGTTTTTCCCACATTGGGTTTCCACGTCACCAATCTCTTGTGTCCATATTCTATTTCTTTGCATTTTATATTCTCTTTTATTATCGCGTTATTATCCAGCTCGTTGCTATAGACGGTCACTTTAATCCACAATCATAAATTCACTACTCGGTAAATTTTTACCAAAACAGTGTTGCTTCAACCGATTTCGACACATAGTTCATCGCCAATAGAATGTAAAGGTACACATAATACCCCATACATCAAAGACTTCGCAATATAAGAGAGGTTGTTGAGTCATTTCATTCTTTCTTGTCAAATTACCGACCCTTTGACATATATCACATATTTTGACAAAACAGTGTGTATCCTTGAAGAGACTTGGCCAATTGAAACCGCATTCAAGGATCTTCCGGGCAGTTTGTTGGGGCCCAAAATTCCCTCCACGTGTATAATTATGGCAATGATTTAGGATGAAAGGAATTTCGGTCTCGGGTACACACCATCTAATTATTTGGTCTTGTGACTCTTGTCAAAATTTCCACAAGTAAGGGTCATCCCAAGAGTAGTATTTGGCATTTGCCTTAAGTTTGTTGCGTTGGCTTGAAGACATAATGGCAGGGAGCTTCTTTGTCACCAAATAGTTTATCATGATGGCAAACCATGGCTCAATAAAATTCATATCATCAAGCAAGCTCTCATCCACTTCTTCATACGCCAAAAATAACTTCCCATTGTTTGGAAACCGGCTTAGATGATCGGCTACCACATTGCAAGCACCCTTCTTGTCTTTTATTTTTATATCAAACTCACTCAACAAAAGGATTAATCTTAGAAGTCTTGGCTTGGCATATTTCCTGGCCACTAAATATCGAATTGCCGTATGATCGGTGTATATGATTACCTTGGTCCCAAGAAGATATTGCCAAAATTTATCCATGAGTACACCACCGCTAGGAACTTCTTTGCAGTAGTGGTGCATTTTCTTTGAGTATCATTGAGCAATGTAGAAGCATATTAAAAGACATAGAGGATCTTCCCATCTCTTTGCCCAAGTACCGCCCCTAAATCATAATCGCTTGAGTCCGTCATGATTTCAAGGGGAAATTCCCAATTTGGAGCCCTAATGAGAGGAGCGGTGGTGAGCCTTGGCTTCAAAATGTTGAAGGCATCTTGACAATCCTTGTCGAATATGAACTCCGCATCCTTGCGAAGAAACTTTCAAAGGGGCGTAATTACTTTGGACAAATATTTGATAAATCTTCGGTAGATACTCGCATGCCCTAGAAATGACCTCACGTCACGAGTATTAGTAGGATATGGAAAAGATTGAATTACATCAATTTTTGCCATATCAACTTAAATCCCTCATTTCGACACCCCATGCCCCAAGGAAATGCGTCTTTGCACCATAAAAAGGCTCTTTTTCGAATTTAAAGTTAAGATGGAGTTAATTCATCATCTTAGCACATGGGCGAGGTGGTCTATGCAATTGTCATATGAGTCTCCATGAACCGTGAAATCGTCCATGAAGACCTCAATAAACCTTTCTACAAAATCTGAAATATGCTCAACATGCATCGTTGACATATCCCTAGTGCGTTGCACAAGCCAAATAGCATTCGGCGGTATGCAAACGTACCAAATGGACAAATAAACGTGGTCTTTGGTTGGCCCTCCGATGCGATTGGTATTTGAAAATACACCGAATACCTGTCTAGGAGACAATAATATGTCTTCCCCGCGAGCCTTTCCAACATTTGACCTATATGGAAGCGAGAAGTGATCTTCTAATGTCATGACATTTAAGCGGCGATAGTCAATACACACTCTCCAACCGATTTGTGGTCGGGTGGCAACTAGGTTTCCTTGTGGTTTCTTAATTATCGTCACTCCGCCTTTCTTAGGCAACTACTTATGTTGGACTACCCCAACGAGAGTCAGAGATAGAAAATATAATATCCATTTGCAAAATATTGATGACTTCCTCTTTGACTACTGCGGTCATGGGTGGGTTGAATCGTCTTTGGGGTTGTCGGACCGACTTAGCATCAGCTTCAAGCCGAATTTTATGCTTGCATATCACCGGACTTATTCCCTTAAGGTCCGCTATACTCCACCCAAACATTTCTTTGTACTTTTGCAACAAGTCGTGAAACCTTTCTTCTAGAAGCCTATCAAGCTTGCTTAAAATGATAAGTGGAAGGGCATTATCTCTTCCCAAAAAGATATAATTGAGATGGCTCAGAAGACTCTTCAACTCAATTTTGGGAGGACTATCAATGGAGGGAAGGTGCTTGTGAATTGGAATACTCAAAGCAAAAAGCTCGGAATACTGAGGTTGCCAACGCATTCTGCGTTGCAGGACGTAGCTTTTTCTGGAGTCGAGTCCTTGAGTTTCCACTTGGTTGATCTCCCCAGTTTTTTCCAATGGCTACTCTTTCTCCAAGTCTTCAAGACATTCCTACACATCTTTGGGCAACAAGAAACGCATACCTTCATCTTCCAAATTGTTGATAAGGGCAATCTCAACTTGTTGAACAAATGACTTGAAAATCTCTAAAAAGTAACAATAATGCACATCATTTGGGTGTCTCATGGAGTCATATATGTATTATGTCAATTTCTTTCCCTCAAAATCCATTATCATACACTAATTCAAGACATCTATTGAGGTCCTTCGAGTTTTCATGAATGGTCTCCCAAGTAAAAGTAGAGTGGCTTTTGAGTTTGAATCCATATCTATAATATAAAAGTCGGCTAGGAAGACAAGGTTATTAACCTCCACTAGGATATCCTCCACCAAGCCCTTGAGGTATACATTAGATTCAATCGGCCAATTGGATCACCACCTCGGCCGTAGCCAAAGGTCCCAAACCCACGGTCTCATATATTGACACAGGCATAAAATTTATGAAGGCACCATGTTGTAGCATGACATGTTTGAAGCTTTGGTTGCCAATAGTGCAAGTGTGCAAGGGATGGTGAACATTCCCGGGTTTCCATATTTCTTAGGCAGTTTTTGTTTGAAAATAGCAGAGACATGTTCACTTGCCTTCACTATATAGTTGCCTTTCTTAATGTTTCGCTTAAGTGTGCATAATTATTTCATGCATTTTGCATTCCTAGGATCACTATTAAATAAATTTAGGAGGTAAATGTTTACCTTGCATTTCTGGAAAGTCATATAAAGGTCAGTATCGTTTTCGAATTTTCTTGTGTTAGCAAGAGCACTAGGAAATGGGACCTCCGGACATACTCCCCCACAATTTCTTCCATGCTTCCCTTGTCATTTAGTGAAAGGTCATCCTAGGTAGCCTTGTATGTGGAACGTGATCCCCCATTATTTGATGATTCCCTATGGTCAGCTACCAAGTCTCCTTAATCTTCAATTTCAATGGTTTTCATTTCTACATGCTTCATTTTCTTCTTTCCTTTGCCAAGGAGGTACACTTTCAATTCTTTCCCTCCTCTTAACGTCATCGTACTCCGCGTTTTTTTGTGGAGGTGGAATGGTTTGGGAAGGAAACCTTTTTAAGCATGACGCTTGAATTTGGGCTAAGTTGGAGATGATTTGAGCAAGTTGTGTTCCCAAATTGGTTATTCTAACATTTTTTTATTTCCCTCTCCTTGCTTGCCTCTTCCCGAGCCTTTCTTGCCTCTTCCCTATCTTGCTCTTGGCTTTCAAGGAGAGCTTGCAACATATCACTTAAGTTCCCTTGAGAAGAAGAATTTCTTTGTTCGAAGTGTTGGCTGGGTTGGTGATTGTTTTGGTTGATTTGTTTGGATGACCTTTGGTTGTTTTGACTGGTTTGGTTGTAGCTTGGCCTTTTGTTTTATTGATTTTATTGGGTGTTCCTCTCATAGGAGTTTGAGTTCCTGTGATTATTTTAGCTCCATTTGAAGTTGGGGTGATCATTTGTGGGGTGTGGGGTGCCTTGAATTATAATTTCCATAGCCCACGTCATTCACTGTCTCCTCTACCTCCTCCTAGATAGGGCAAGAGTCAGTGGGATAGTAGTCACCGCAATAGCTACACTCTTACTTCTACTAGCTTCACCACATCCACATCCACTACCATTGCCTTTCATGAAACTCATTATCAACTTCTTGAGCTCACTCACCTCCCCTTCGAGTTCGGAATTTATAGAAGATGAGGAATTGATTGAAAAAGCCTTCTTTACACCTTGATCATGCCTCTTATTGTAACTCCTTCTACTTCCCGCCAAACGCTAAATAACTTCATTAGCCTACTCGATTGAAATGTTTTCGATGCCTCCCGACGTGGCGGCAATCATCATCCGCATGTCTAGTTGGCTAAGATCATTCCAAAAGTTTAATAGAAGATCATAATCAGAGTAATTAGGATAAGGACACCTTGCTATAAGCTTCTTGAAACGCTCAGTCGCTCACAAAACTCATATAATGTATCCTCAAATTGTTGTTAGATAGTGGAGATTTACTTCTTCAACTGGGCCGCTCTTGTGGGTAGGAAGTACTTATCAAGAAACGCTTATTTCATATTCACCCATATCTATATGGAGTTCGAAGGAAGATAGAACAAGCAATATTTAGCGGAGTCTTGTAGGGACAAAAGAAACGCTCTCAACTTGAATTGGTCTTCGGTGACTCCGGTTGGAATGACACTCTTCCATATCATATGGAATTCCGTGAGATGACGATTTCGGTCGTCTCCCACATTTCCATGGAACTTAGGTAAGTTATGGATAAAAAAATCCTTTCAAGTTCAAGATTTACATTATTCTCATCAAGGGCGGGGTAGGCAAAGCAAAGAGGTTGATGATTTAGGTTTAGAGTTTTTATTTGCCGAATGGTTCTAGAAACGGGAGTTGGATTCATGTTTTTTTCTTGAGCAAATTCAATATTATAGGGTTGTGGGTCTCTCCTAAAGATTGAGTTTTCAAACTTTTCCGCATCTTGCCTACTAGTAGATGATTCGTCAATGATTTGGTTCCAGAAAAACCAATCGATTGTATCTTAGGAGAAACTTATGTATTTATTTGGTCATTTAAGCCCTTGAAATTGAAATACTCCGGACCTTAGAAAGGCAAGAAGCAGAATTGATGATCTAATTACTAGGTAGTACCGAATGAATACAAACACAAACACCGGATCACATAACAGAAATGGGACACGACATCCCATGAAATGTAAAACATTGTTTCTAAATTTAATCAGATATACATTTTTCAGCAACTCTCTTATAGGACCGTTCTATAGCATAAGACTGACCCAATAGAAGAGAAGCCCAAAAATAATACTTTATTTTATTTATATTTTAATTTTATATTAACAACCCGATATTTTATGATATAAACTAACATATTTAAATGTACAAGTTATCAATATAATATTTTAGGTTATGAAAATAAAATATTTGTTTACAAATTTACTAAGTAATTTATTTGGGCTTTTGGCTAATTGACTAGTCTTATGTGAAAAATGGTCTTACAAAACAATTTGTGTATATTTTATAGTTATAAAAGTACAATATATGTTTCTAAAATTATTTTATATTAAATTTAAATAAAATTATCACAGCTAGAGTAATAATAACTCAATTCCAACATATAGATTATAAAGAAATAAAGCAACTTGTGTAGAAAATAATCTTGTTTTTACCGTAAAAATTCTTTTAATTACATCATAAGATAATACGATATAAGTGTAGGGATTGTAATTCATAATCTGGATGAGAACATTTCAAAGTAGTTGCGCGAGTAGTGAAAGTAACGACAACCTGGCAAAATGAAATCGAAACCGAAAAATCGATCGAAAACATCTGAATTGATAACCGATCAAACACCCGTTGCTGGTGATAAGCATATTTTTTGTCATACTTCTCCCCTCTTATCTTTTCCTTTTGACCCGTCTTTGCACGGTTTTGCGTCCCCTTGTTTACATTTTGTGTCCCAAATTCCCGTTCTATTATTTTCTACTTCACCTTGTAGGATTTGGGACGAAAATGAGGAAACGGAACCAGATGAAGTGATTTTTGGACAAAGATAGAAAAGGTGAAGAAGAAAAGCTAAGAAGAGGACTCGCAGCCTGTAGGCAATCAGCCAACCGGCAGGCAGGGATCCCCCTCCCTTGAATTGAGGCGAAAAGAAGCATAAGTGAAGCAGGTGTTCCCAGCCGGGCAAGCCACCGGGAGCCGGCCATCCGGCTGGGACCCCTCACCTCGAAGCCAAGAAATAAGAGAAAACAGAAGGTAGCAGATGACTCCCAGCCGGTGTGGCTATCAGCAGCCGGCCCACCGACGAGTATGCCCACCTGATGACCCAAAAATAGTTTTTAAGATCAGACTACTCTCAGCCGGGCAGGCCACCGGCGGCCGGCCGACCGGCTGGGCCTCCCGCTCCTAAAATTGACCTTCTTTCTATTTTTAGCCTTCTTATTCTCCAACATATATATATATATATATCCCCTCCCTTAGTCTTTTGTACACACATTACATTAATTAGAGAACAACCCTAGAAATTTAGCATTTACTTCCTCTCAAACTTTAATCCTTCATAATCAAGTGTTAATCTTTCTTTAGTCTAATCTTAGTTTACATTATTTAGCTTATCGATCTAGTTGTTTTGGGTTGTAATCAAGAGATTAAGAAATTCTTCCTCCATTCAATCCAACTTCGCACCTTTATTGTTTGTTGGTATCGTTTTCTTCTCTTTACCTTCTTTTAATCCTATTTCACTTTCATAGTTATCTTAATTAGTTGAATTTTAATTTGAATATCATGTCTTCTTCCTTGATTTTTTTGTTCATCACTGTGTTTGTCTTTCTTACTATTAACATGAGTGAGTAGACTTCATATAGGGTTTAGTGGGATCTTAGGTAGATTAGAGAGGGTGATAATGAGTTGTTGATGTTGGGATTTGCGTAATAACCTTATGCTCTTGTTCATGCATGATAAGTGTTTGATTAATTGTTTGAATGGAAGTTTGAATCTTTTCACCATCTTTTATGCTACTCTTGAATCGAAAGTAAAAGGGCAGTGTTTGTTTATTATGTTCATGATGAGTTTGTTTTATTGATTGTGAAAGCTCTTTGAATTAAGCTTGAGTATAACCAATAGAAAGATTTGGGTTGATTTACACATTGTTTGTTTATTCTTACCCATATTTGACTCTTGCATCTCCCTCTTCCTACCTAAGTGAACCCAAACACCCTAGATTTCCTTTAATCTTGATAAACCCTCGTTTTCTAATCTTTGTTTAGATTTCATTGTTTGTTGTTAGTTTAATTAATCATCTCAAATTCTTTGTTTAGACTAAACTAGACTAAAACCTCTCTAAGTGAAATATCACCATCCTTGTGGTTCGACACTCTTGATACTATTATTTAGAGTTAATTTTTTTGATAAGGTTGCGACAACTCGAAAACCATCATCAATTGGTAACCTGAATAGTACCTGAAACTCAACTCAATCCAAATCGAATCGAAATCACTAATAACCAATTGATACCCAAACCTAAATATATGTGAACAGATATAAACTGAACTGATAGACTTGAATGAAAAGTATTTAGTTTCTCATAGATAAACTCATGTTTTAGCTGTTTTTCAATTATTCTTTATTTATTAATGATACTATGAATTATTACTTTAAAATTGGAATGTATAATATACAATTATGCTAAATATTTGACCGTTAACTAAAAAAACTTAGGACCCGAAACCGAACCGAACTGAAATTGACCCACTCGAACCATACCCGGCTCGAAATATCACAAACCGATTAAAGTGGCTAACTGAAATGAACCTGATCGAAATCGAACTGAAACCGAAGCTAAGGTCAACCCAATTTAGATCGAACTGATTTAACCCGATCTGAAACCGTATCGAATGACCCGTTTGCCAGGTCTTTAGTTAAAAGCAGAAATATGGAGCAATATTATTAACCCTAAGTATTGTGGATGTAAGTTATAATTCAGACGATAACGTTATTTTTCTAATCGTAAGTTTTAGAAAATGATAAACATTAATAAGTACTCCCTCTAATTCTCAATAACCTTCCCCTTTCATTTTAACACAAAAATTAGGAAAACACATTATCCTATCATATAATTAAATTTAGACAACAAATACACTACCCCACCATACAATTACATTTGAACCACACAAACACCTACCAAAAAAAGCAAATAGAGAAGGTATTGTGAATAGACGAAAAAGGAAAGGGGGAAGATTATTGAGAATTGGAATTGACCCACTCGAACCATACCCGGCTCGAAATATCACAAACCGATTAAAGTGGCTAACTGAAATGAACCTGATCGAAATCGAACTGAAACCGAAGCTAAGGTCAACCCAATTTAGATCGAACTGATTTAACCCGATCTGAAACCGTATCGAATGACCCGTTTGCCAGGTCTTTAATTAAAAGCAGAAATTTGGAGCAATATTATTAACCCTAAGTATTGTGGATGTAAGTTATAATTCAGACGATAAAGTTTTTTTTCTAATCGTAAGTTTTAGAAAATGATAAACATTAATAAGTACTCCCTCCAATTCTCAATAACCTTCCCCTTTCATTTTAACACAAAAATTAGGAAAACACATTATCCTATCATATAATTAAATTTAGACCACAAATACACTACCCCACCATACAATTACATTTGAACCACACAAACACCTACCAAAAAAGCAAATAGAGAAGGTATTGTGAATAGACGAAAAAGGAAAGGGGGAAGATTATTGAGAATTGGAGATTATGAATGTGTGTTGATACTCCCTCCGTTCCGGTGAATTATTATCCTTTTATTTTGGCACAAAGACTAAGGAAACATTAGGGGACCATTTGTGGTTTTACTTAGTGGATGACAAATGGACAATAGTCCAATTGGGTGATCAAATTACTCATAGATAACTTTCATAATATAGAAAGTGTGATACACGGATTGGCGATCCTTGTCGAAATGTGGTACACGGGGAACCACGGAGGGGCGCAATTGGATGGACAAGCATAGATGCCTTCCTCAAACTCGAGGGGTAGACTTTGTGACCTTGGCATATAATAGCTACACAACTACACAACACGCGTTAGAACTTCCAATTACTTCAATGAAATCTCAAGTATGAACCAAAATTAAAAATATAGTAATCCCAAGAAAATAGCAAATAACTTATTAAATACAAACAGACACTAAACAAAATTAAATAAGAAAATCACTTAGAATGCTATCAAGCAAATGAAATGACAAAAAGGCTAAGCTATCTACAAAAACTCACATAAATGAAATATTAGTTAGCTATGTTGTCTTCCCCGACAACGGCGCCAAAATTTGAAAGGTAAAATAATAGAGTCGTTAAACTAGTACATTAACAAATCAAATTAAAGAACTTAAAATACCAAACTAGACTTTAAACTATCCGAAGTAAAAGGGTAGTAAAGGGAAAGTAACAGTCAAACCCAAGAGAAAGCGATAAAAAGCTAAACTAGATTCTAAACTCTTGACTAATACTCTCGCTTAGTCGCTCATTTCTTCCCCTTTCCTTTTTGCACAAGAATTAAGGAAAAGAATTTGGACCACACAAGTTACATCACCCCACATACAAATGAATTTGTACCACACAAAATAAACAACCCCACTTCCAAAAAGGGAAAGAGGGAATAAAATCCGACTTACCCAATAAGGAAAGAGGGAAGAAATAAGCGACTAGGAGGGAGTACTAATTAAACACAAATGATGCAATTAAGACAACAAATTATAAACTAATGATGATTAATAGAAACTAAACTCAGTAATTACAAATAATGGATATTTATAGTGGAAAACATGTAAATGACATAAATGGAAATGATTGGTTGAATAGTCGCATAATAGCATAAAAATATTAACTTTTCTAACTTAGACAATTTCACAAACACATAGAATGCAAAATTCAATATAGGAAAAACACTTGATACAATTATCACTAGGCAACTCAACATTTAACAAAGATGACTCATTTATAATTCTAACTTCATTTATCCACAACCACATCCAAAGATATTAGTTAGCATGGATTAAATCACCCAAAACTCATCCTTTGTAACTAGCTGACAATCATTAAATCATAAGAACTATCATAGATGGAAGCATTAATATTTAACCAAAGGAATAAGATAGAATCAAGAATCACAACATTAAATCATGTTTATGACACAAATGCACTTTTCAACTCACAAGACTCCACCTTTAAACCAAATGGTAGCCCAAACAAGTTCGCTCAAGATATTTAAGACAAGTTACACAACCTATCTTGAACAAGCAATAATCAAATGAAAAACATGTATGGACGACAACCCCCCCCCCCCCCCCCCCCCCCCCCCCCCCACACACACACACACACACACTCATTTAACATGGAAAATAAGCATAAGAAAAGAACATTAAATGAAGAAGTACAAGGTTATAGAGTCATACAATACTAGAGTTGAGTGGTTTGCTTAAATTACATCAAGATTAAGGAAGTTAGCCTTCAATAGTCCCTAAATACCCAAAATATTATGCTAAATAGTGCTAATACAAGAATACTTAATAAAAATATGAAGTGAGTCTTAGTGTAAAGGAAGGTAGATCTAAACATCTCATATTATCCTCCTTATATACCTAAGCTCCAAAGACCTAAACGTCATAACGAATTGGGCCACCAAAATACTTGATGACGAAAAATGCTTGAATAGAACCCGAAAGAAACGAATGCAATGTCCTCAGGCGCAGGCTGCGTCCTAACGCATCCTGTATTTCTCACTGTTGTAGAGATTTTGCAATTTTTGCCTTTCTTTGACTTTTGCTGACCAGTTTCCCGCTTGCCCTTCTTCCATCTTGATTTTTTGGTTGATTTTTATTGACCTCCCAGGTTTGACTTCTCTTGAATGGTCCTCGAGTTTGACTTTAACTAGTTTTTTCTTTTCTTGGCTTGTGGTTTTGACCTTGGTTGACCTTAAATTTGTCTCGATTTCTTCTCCACAATACATACCAAGTAGAAATACAACCACAAGTGCAGGACTCGACAACTCTTTTGCAATTTGACTTGACCCGAAACAAAAAGGTGACCCAAATTAACATAATTAATACCAAAGCGGGACAAACAAAATTAGTATAAAACATATGCTAACGACAATTATGTAATGCTAAAATTGACGTAAGAAATACAAACAGACACGACACAGTTTGACGTTGTTCAAATGTTGCAACACAAAATCGACCCAACCCAACCCAAAATGATAATCGTAACCCGACTCAACCCGACACGTGCTTTGACCCGACCTGACCTAAAGGAGAGCCCGAAATTATCACGAAAGCTGGCCGATCCAAAAGATAACCGAACACTAACTCGAAATATACCCCCAGCGTAAACGAAAGTCAAGGCGACAAAAACAAAATTAACCTACATGAACGACTTTTATTTAGTCTTTATAATTAACTAACCTTATAATTTCGCTAAATAAAGACCCGAACTCAGCTTAAAGTTATAAAATAATAGGAAAAATCAACTCGATAATGACTTGATGAGCCAAACCAAGAAAAGCATGACCCAAACCCAACATATTATCATAATTACCCGACTCAATAATCACCCAACACATAAATGAGTTTGATAAAGACCCGACTCGTAAATGACCCGACCTAATCAAAACCCAGCCCGACTCGACAAATCTATCTAAATAACCTGACTCCAAGATGACTTGAACCTAACTCGACATGAAACCGAGCTACGAATTGTCCCAAACAATCTGACTCTTAAGTGATCCAACCCCGAACTCGGACGTAGTCATGACACGACACAACGTGAACCTGACATGCCCCAACCCAAGATGACCCGACCCAAATTCAACCCGAACAACCCGATTGCCACCTCTGATTTGATGAACATGATCAACTCTATCGAAAGGCTAAGATTTATATAAACAAATCAAATTCATGGCTAGGTAATTCATAAAAAATCTTACCCAAAGTCATGTTAGTTGTTGTTGAAAACTGTTAAATTGCTATATATCTTTCTTGGACGGGATAAAAGTACTATGTATTATGGTAAAAGTAATTTTCCTCTCTTTTTTTGCAAAGAAAATCTAATTTCATTTCATAAGAAACAAAATTTAAATTTACCAAATCTATCTCTCCATATATTACAACAAGAACACCCTGTCAAAACAAGCATACACAATAAAAAAAAACTCTAAAAACATGAATGCTTCATAATCTGATTATGAGAAATTATGTTGAACTGCTTTAACATCCTGATGCAATACCTGTAAACTAGCTATTATTATTATTCTTTTTCTTTTGCACAAAAGTTATAATCCTTTTATTCATCCTCAAAGGGGGAAAAACATAAGGATACAAGGACTCAAGCAAAAAGATAACATCTAAGGCTAAGAATTAAGCCATATTTAGTCTACAAACTATGAGATCATAGTTCTTAGGCTTAGCTTTACTTAGAATCATATTACTTACATCCATTTTCAACATCCGAATTATCTGTTTTGGAGCTCTTTCGGTACCTTTGAACACCCTAGAATTTTGTAGTAGCTGCAATGCAACTCTTGTACCAAGTAGCGTACCAAGTAGCTTTACAGTGCCTTCTTTGCCTCCTATGACCGTTCCATTCAAGTTCAGCTATAAAATCAAAGCTCATGCCAGGGAGATCCATCCTTATGTAAATGTCAGTCCAATAAGCCCGAGCATAAGGACAGTGAAAAAACAGGTGTTGTTGGGTTTTATTGTCAGCCTTGCATAATACACATTTGTTGACTAGTATCATTCCTTTACCAATTAGGTTATCAATGGTACTGAAATTTTGCTGAATTGCGAGGGAAGCGATAAACCCATGGCTGGGAATGAAGCCGTGATGATTTCAACTATCAGCCCAAGGGAGAATAGGCTTGACAATCCTAAACCAGTTATAGGCAACATAAATTTTGAATCTCCCTCTAGCAGTCCAGGTATGCAGCATAGAAATAGCATTACCTTGATCACCTGCTCTCAGCAAAATATCATCCTTCACAGCTAGAATGTTGTTAAGGCCTTTCGAAGTAATAGCGCTTCCTACCCATTTGCCATATGCTTAGATCAGGGCAATTATAGGCTTTGTTCCAAGAGTACCACAAGCCAGACTGTTAGTTTTCAAGCACCCAAATCCACTTAGCTAAAAGGGCTTTGTTCCAAGAGAGTAGCTCATTAATATCAAACCCACCTTTCTACCATGGGGAACAGATACTCTCCCAGCTCTTCAGAGTCCATTTCCTATGACCTTTTTCAATGCTCAAGAAAAAAATCCTTACACATCTTTTGAATCCTCTTGATCACATTTTTAGGGACTAAGGTGGACGCACACCAAAAAGAGGCTAGTCCAAATAACACTGACTTAAGTAGCTGAGCTTTACCAGCATAGGACATGAATTTATTAGCCCAGTGATGAATGTTGTTCTGCATTTTATTAAGAACAGTTCCATACATGTCAGTAGTAGTTCTAGCAGTATTCGGAGGTAAACCAAGGTATCTGAAAGGGCATGAACCCTCAGAGAAACCATAGATCTGAAGAATTTCAAGTTTGACAATGTGAGAGACCCCTCCCCCAGGTCCCACGAGACATGCTCCCCAGACTGGAACTCCTTCAACCACTGGATCTTGAACTCCCAGGCAACATACATCACTACCTGAGAGAGATCCTTCTTCAGGGAGACAAGCTGACCCTCAGAAACTTTCAGCTTGTCCTCTGCGCCCTTCATACTAGTTGAGAGGGAGCGGTTCACCCTCTGCGCCCTAGCTAGCTGGTCCTCCATCACCTTCACCTCAGCTTGAGCCTTTACTAGCTGAGCCTCCAAAGATGTGCACCTCTCTTGTGCGTTGTTCACCTCCCTGACCATGCGCACATGATCCTGGCGAAGGAAGAGAGCCTTCTAAAAGGTATACACCAAAAAAACAAAGAATGAAACCAAATTTACTTGCCCAACAGGGGGTCACACCAAGGAATAAACCAAGCAGCATACCTTGAAGGCATTCTCGACAGTCGAGTCCAGGGTCGCCGGGATGAGAGTATAGCTGAGGGAATACTGAGACCCAGGCAACAAGAATTGGCCCACCAATGGCTAAAACATGACATCTCCCTGAACCCCATAGCCTGGGGGAATGGTGAGCTTTGTAGGGGATAAAGTTGGGGCATGACGAGGAGCCACGGTAGCCAGAGGAGGTACATATATCGGTTCTTCCTCGGAAGGAGGGGCGTTAGCCTTCTTCCTTCTGGGGGCAGAAGGGGCAGCACCCCCAGTCAACTTTCTTTTCTTTTTAGCCATAAACTGTCTCACAGCTGAAACACACAGACTTTACCATCACATACAAAACGTAGCATACAACCGTCCTAATGCGTGGCAATCAAGGAACTCACCAGACGACATCTTCACTTCAACAGCACTTTCAAATTCACTGATCTCCTCCACATAAACAGAATCCTCCTCAGCAGCCTCAGATGGTTCCTCAACCACCCTGCCAAACTTCAAAGTCGGGAGCCTGGGAAACTTCCTTTGATCCTCCGAAAGGCCAAGCAGCTTCCTCACGGCTGAATCATCAAGCGAAGGCTTGGGTTGTTTAAAACCTGCACGGGAAAGTCAGTATACCTGGTGAGTTAAAAAAACAGACGGAGAAGAGACAAGGGAGTACCTCCTCAACCACCCCTCATCTTTCACCTTGGTGGGCATAAGGATGTTGGGCACCCTACCATCAACCGTCTGAAGAGTCATCTAAACGGGACCCAGCGGGCAGTACAGGTACATGTGGGCCAAGTCGGCAAAGGTGAGGCCCAGATCATGATCATCATTCAAGACACACAAGGAACTCCTGAATTAGGAAAAGATATAGGCGTCAGCAAGAAAGGGAAACACCAGGACTAGCAGGAAAGGGTACTCATACAAGCACGCCCATCCCGCACGATAGGCGTCAACCCTTTGACCAGGGCGAGGGAGGTGGATAACAACATCCTCTTTTAGGTCGTAACGAGCACGAATTGTAAGGTGGTCTTCCTCTGTATACGCTGAATCACAAGCATATACTTTGGTAAGAAATCTCGTGGAAGGAAACTCCTCCTCATCAATACCAGTAGAGGAGGAACCAGGCGATTTTCTAACGGATTTGCAACCGTTTCTAAGAAAAATCAAAGAAAAATAAGAAGGATTACCTTAAATAAATTGGGAGAAGTGAGGAGAGTAAAAAAGAATGAGGGGTTTTGAGAGGAAGCTAGGGAGTTTTTATAGGGGGGGTGGGAGTAAAGTTTGGAGAATCGTGGCAGTTGAGGGAGTTAAGGAGGGAAGGGAGTTTAATTGATGGGACGTGGTAGAGACGGTTGAAAAGACACGAGCCGTCTTAAGAAAGGGAGACAGCCTCATCCGTACACGTGTCACCGGATGCGTCTTTCTGGGGGCAATTGTTGTGATTAAATAATCCACACACTGATAGATGACATGGCAGGCGCAGATTGGACGAAAAGCAAATGCATGGATTAAGGGGAAGAAAAGATCAACGAGCGAGATTAGAAGTAAAAGGAAGATCGACGACCAAGAATAGAAGTAACAAACACAACAAAGTAACAGCCACATTTTACCGAGTCAACAACAACCCCCTTAAAACTCGGACCAGTAGAGGGGATCTCGCAACAATACTGCCAGAGACGTTGGAGGCAGAACTGACACTATAAAAAGAAGGCAAGGAGAAAGGAGAAGGGGACATTCAATTCTCTCATTCACAAATCAGCATACAAGCATCCGAACAATCATCAAAGCAAATTCATCCTTATTTCTTTATGTACGTCCAAATACTCTATACCACCTCAGCAAGTACTTTTACATTTTTAGTGCATATCTTTGGAGGGATTCCAACTCCCCCGCGGTTTTTCCCACATTGGGTTTCTGCGTCACCAATTCATTGTGTCATTTCTCTTCTTGCATTTTTCCTTACGTTATTTCGTCATTTGAGTACTAGTAGAATAACCACTTTGATCCACCTAAACAAGTAAATCATGTAGTAGAGCATGTTTGGCCTTAATTTCGGAAAACTGTTTCTACATTACAAAATGACTTTTGTAATAAGTTGTTTGTTGAAAAAGTTGCAAGTGTTTGACCTATTGTTTTACAAAACTACTTTTCAAAAGTGTTTTTAGGTAAAGGATAGAAAATGAAAAATTCGTGTTCAAAGGTATATCAATATGGATCTCATTTTGTAGAGAATGAAAAAAATAGGAAAATATAAATATTTATTTTATTTTATTGAAATATTTATAACATATAAAATTATCATATATTTGTTAAATATGTCAAAAGTAAAAGCAAAAACTAGAAGCATCAAATTGATGCTTCTATTTCTATGTCTTAGATTTGATGTTTAAGCTTAATAAAAGTAGTTTTAGCTTTCATAAAAATAATTGTTTGGCTTGGCTTGTGTTTATTAAGTTGAAAAACACTCCTAAAAACTAGGCCAAACACACACGTAATTATCAAGTTTTTACCAAAAACAGAAATACTATCCGTTTGTAACTTATGACGAATAATGTCCGTGTTCAGTGAGACGTCCTAAACATTAAAATAGAAAGTAGAACGAGTAACTAAAACCTTTTACACCAATGATTAGTTAACTCATACGGAGTAGTGAGTACTACGGTACTTGGTATTTCGTCATCAACGATTAAAGCTCCGACTCACAATTCATAATTCCAATCCTACTCATCTTAACTAAAAGCCACGTCATCCCATTTTCTCACATGCCCAATAACATAACAAAACTACAAATGCCGAAAACCCTTGTGAAAAAAGTGTATCTAGTGTTGGACTAAACAAACGTCATTACCTTTTCTACCTTCAAATATTTCACTAATTTATACAAAGACAGTCCATACAGATTAGCATCATACCCACCACTCATTCACATTCCCTTTCTACCTTCCATTATTTTAAAATAACATGAATTAAGCCTTATTTTTTTTGGGTTTAATTTCAGTTTTTATAAGTTCAGTTCAGTTTAGTTCAGTTCAGCTTTATTGAGTTCAGTTCACCCCTATTAAGTTCAGTTCAGTTCAGTTTAGTTCAGCTCTATTAAGTTCAGTTCAATTCAGTTCAGATTACTTTTTTGTCAAAATTATTATGATTATTATTCTTATCATTGTTATTATTATGTTAATTCATTTAATATTGTTATTATTATTATATTTATAGTTGTAAAAGATTATGTATTACTATTATATCACCGTTATAATTATTCTTTATATTATTATTTTTATGTTTAATATACTTATTTATGCTTATATTATTACGATTAATGGAAATATTAGTATTATTAATATTTATTAATATGATATTATATATCTTATTGACATATTCATTATTATGAATATTATTCGAAAAATATTTATTATTATTATTATTATTATTATTATTATTATTATTAATGATAATAATAATTATTATTATTATTATTATAATGTATTAATATATTATTATTATTAATTATATTTACTTTATTAATATTTATATTATTTATAATTGTTTAGTTACTATTGTTAATATATTTATTACTATATTATATTGTTATTTATAATGTTATCATTTATATTAGTATTTTATTATTATAATATTTATTCTTATATTATTGATTGTTTTATTTTTTTATAAATCTGATTAGATTATTATTAAATAATATTATTGTAATATTATTATTATTAATGATTTATATTATTATAATATTAATTATTATTATTATTATAAATTATAAATTATATTTTATAAATAATGATAGAATAATAATAATAATACTCTCTCTCTTCCTAGTTAGAGAAAGTTTTCTCTCAAAATTGGGCGATTCCCGCCATTTTGACGCCATGGCTAGAGGGAGAGGACGGCCACCTAAAGCTAGAGTTGCTTGCATTGGAGATTCTGAAGCCTCTTCTCAAGAGAATTTTGTTGATTCTGGTACTTCTCTGGATAATCTTGGGACTCCTGCGGGTTTTTTGGAAACCCAGGTAAAACCCACGTCTTCCACCATTAATGCTCTTATTGATCAAGCTTTACATAATTCTTGCTCTCCTCGAGTTTCTCCTCCTAGTTCTGTACAGAATTCTTTGATAAATCAGGGTTCAGCGCCTAATTTGTTAGTTAATTCTGCTGTTTCTGGGTTAAATTCTGCTATTGGGAATGGCCCTGTTCTTGATAATGTGACTGTTTCTGAACTTGATAATAATGATGTGATTGTCCCTGTTCTTGTTAAATCGTCTGTCAAAGATCCAATTCTGGTGGATGAGGGTACTAAGAACATTAAGAATACCGCAAATTGGAAAAATGTGGTTAAGGGTAGTAAGAATCTAGGGATGAGCCTCGTTTACCTTGAGGGGATTGCAGATTCTGAGGAAATTACTGTCGAGATGGATGACATTGCCAATGAATTAGATGTTTGGAAACATGCTTTGATGGGCAATGTCATAGGTGCTAAACCTTCACTCAAAATGATGCAAGATTTTGTAAGTAAGAAGTGGAACCATGTCAAACAACCCATTGTTCAATATTTTAAGAAAGGCTGGTTTAGTTTTCGATTTGACAATAAGGAAGACTTGGATACTGTGCTCAGAACAGGGCCTTGGAAGATGGGATCTAACACCCTTATTCTGAAGCATTGGAGCCCTACTTTCTCTTTAGAAATGGAGAGAGTTTCCATTTTACCAATATGGGTCCTTTTCCCAGATTTGGATCCCTTTCTCTGGACTGATATTGTGCTTAGTAAGATGGCAAGTAAGATTGGCAAACCTCTGTTTGCAGATATTCCTACTACCACTAAGTCTAGACTGTCTTTTGCTCGAGTCTTGATTGAGGTTGATGTGGCTAAGGATCTTCCAGATCAAATCCTGCTCAATGTTCCTTTTTGTGGCCATACCACTCAGAGGGTGGATTATGAATGGATGCCTTTTCTTTGTAAGCATTGTGGGAAACTTGGGCATGAACAATCTTCCTGCAAATGGGTTAAGAAAGATGGCAGGCCTGCTGTCCCTGCTTCTAAGGGGGTTGTTAGGAAGGCTTTCCAGCCTGTGTCAGTTGCTAAGGAGAGGGTCTCTTCTGGTGTTCCTCTGGCTGGCTTGCAATGCAAGGAGATAGGTGGTACCTCAGTCTCTTCAGAGGCTCCTACTGCGTCTGGTAATGTGCAGAATGGAGCATCTGTGAGAACTGTAATGCACTCAGGACCTCCTGTGCTAGGCCATGTTCAAGATCATCAGGATGAAGCCACTCCTAAGGCTAATAGGTCTCCCCGGATTACCTCTGTTGGGGTGATTTCTGGAAGCCCAGGGCGAGGTGGTACCTCAGACTCTTTACTGGTTTGTCCCATTGCTCAGGAGAAGGGGGCTGGGAAGCAAGGGCACCTGGTGCAGACTTCTTCCTTCTCTTCTGAGGGTGGTGGCAGGCTACTAGAGAGCTCTGTCAAGCACTGTGAACCCCTGGGGAGGAGTTCCCCTTTGCAGATTGATAATCCTACTTTAGTCATTTGTAATCAGTTTGAGGCTTTAAGCCCCTCAGCTCACCTAGAGGATTCTGTTAATGACCCAGGACAGATTTTGGGGGATCCTGGCCCTCTCTCCTCTTTTTGAGATGAAGATTTCCACCTGGAATATTAGGGGGATGAATGACATCCTCAAAATAAATGAAGTCACGGACTTTATGAAGTTTAATAATGTGGATGTTCTTGGAATTTTAGAAACTAGAATTAAGGAGAGGAAAGCCACTAAAATTATTAAGGGGGCTTTCTCTTCTTATAGTGTCACTACCAATTATGATTGTCATCACAATGGTAGGATTTGGTGTGTTTGGAATGCTGCTCGAATTAATCTCCATATTCTTAAGGTTACTGCTCAATACTTGCACTGTCATGTTAAGCATATTGTTTCTGGTCAGGAGTTTTTTCTTACTCTTGTATATGGGTTTAATGATGGTGATAGAAGGAAGGAGGTTTGGGATTTTCTTCATCAAACCTCTTTGACTGAAGCTTGGTTAGTGATGGGGGATTTCAATGTAGTTAGGAATCTTGATGAGAGGATTAGTCCTAATGAACCTGATTTTGCTGACATCACTGCCTGTAATAATGGTATTCTCATGGCTGGACTTGATGATCTTGTTGGGACTGGCTGTGAGTTCACTTGGACTAATAAACAGGAGAGCACCACTAGAGTTTGGTCTAAGCTGGACAGAGCCCTTGTTAATTTGGGATGGCTGCTTAAGTTCCCTAATAGCTCTGCTAATTTCATGGCTCCTGGGATCTCTGATCACTCTCCTGTGATGATTACTATTTTTGAGGAGGTTTACCCCAAGAGGAGATTTAACTTCCTTAATTGTTGGACTGCTCATGATTCTTATAATGACCTTATTGCTAATGCTTGGCAAGTAGGGGTTCAGGGGACTCCTATGTTCTCCTTATTTGCTAAGCTTAAGGTTGCAAGGAATGCTCTTAGCTCCTTCCATAAGGCTAATTTTTCTAACATTACTATCAGGGCAAAGGAGGCTAAGGAGGCTCTCCTGTCTTGCCAAGATGATTTGCAGAATTCTCCTCTTTCTAGCTCTATTATTCATACTGAGCAACAGCTTCTTCAGAAGTTTAAGAGCCTTAAGAAAGCTGAACTCAGTGCTTTAATGCAGCGAGCTAAAATTCAGGAAGTTAAGCAAGGGGATTGCAGTACTAGTTACTTCTATGCTAAGATTAAGGAGAGAAAAGCTAAGCAGAATATTGGGGATATAGTTGATCACCATGGCATTCACCATCATGGTCTTGATAATGTGGCTTCTGCCTTTGTTCATTACTATCAGGAGCTTTTGGGTGCTAAGGTCCCTGTCAAGGACCTTGATATTGGGTTCCTTTCTAAGGGATCTATGGTTTCTGGGTCTGAGAATAGCTATCTTTGTAGCCCTATTTCTGATGAGGAAATTAGGCAGGCCCTTTTTGGGATTGACTCTAACAAAAGTCCTGGTCCTGATGGGTTCTCTTCTGAATTCTTCAAGCACTCCTGGCACCTAATTAAGCCTGACTTTTGTAAGGCCATTCACTCCTACTTTCTCTATGGGATTATGGCAAAGCAGGCCAATGCTACTCTTATTTCTCTCATTCCTAAGAAGGATACTCCTAAGTCTGTTCAAGACTTTAGACCTATTTCATGCTGCACTGTTATTTACAAGACTATAAGCAGAATTCTTAGTAATAGACTGAAAGGGGTCTTACATAACCTCATTGGTGAAGAGCAAGGGGCTTTTATTCCTGGTAGGAGCCTTTTTGAGAATGTCATGCTTTCTCAAAATCTGGTTAAAGGCTACAATAGGAAAAATATAACCCCTAGATGTCTTATTAAAGTGGATATTAGGAAAGCTTTTGATACTCTGCAATGGGACTTCATCAGTAACATGCTTCATGCTTTTGGCTTTTCCCCTGTATTCATTAAATGGATTATGGGCTGCATTACTGGTTCCTGGTTCTCTGTGAATGTTAATGGGCAAATTAAAGGGTTCTTTAAAGGTAAGAGTGGCATCAGACAAGGAGACCCCCTGTCTCCTTATCTGTTTGTCCTTAGTATGGAGGTTTTATCCAGATATTTGAGAAATTTAAAAGAGGAACCTAATGTCTCCCTTCATCCTAAATGTGTCCAGACTAATCTGACCCATATGGTTTTTGCTGATGATCTTATGATCTTCACCAGGGGGGACACCCCTTCTGTTACCACTGTGGTTAACATTCTTCAGGACTTTGGAGACTGGTCTGGTTTAATAGCTAATAAGGATAAGACTAGTATATACTTTGGTGGGGTTTCTTCCCTCATTAAGTCTGAAATTCTTTCTAGCACTGGTTTTGAGACTGGTCTCTTCCCTTTCAGATATCTAGGGGTTCCCTTACACGCTTCCTCTCTCAATCAAGATAAGTATGGCACTTTAATCAGAAAGATCCAGAGTTCTGTTCTTCACTGGTCCACTAGATACCTTTCCTATGCTGGTAAGGTTCAACTTTTAAATTCTGTCATCTTTGGGATGGAAAACTTTTGGTGTGCCAGCTTTTTGCTTCCTCAGGGTGTAATTAAGGCTATTAATAGGATCTGTAAAGACTTCTTCTGGTCTGCAGAAGGCAAGCATCAAACCTATAAGAGTTGGGCTAGCATTTGTACAACCTGGTCTGAAGGAGGGTTTGGTATTAAGGAGCTTCTTGCTTGGAACAAAGCTCTGATGCTTAGATGGGTCTGGCTCATTGAGCAAGATAAAAGGGGGGCCTGGCTCAACTGGCTTAAGAGTTACTACATAAGGCAGCAGGATTTCTGGACTATGGACATTAAGGAAAGATACTCTGAGAGCTTCAAAGGCATTTTGAGGGTTAGAGACCACTGTATACAACTCAATGGGGGTGTGATGGCTGCTAAACACTTCATTGCTCAATGTGGCTCGCAGGGAAAATTCTGTGCTAGCAAGGCTTATGATCTGTTTAGAACCCATCATGATATTCTAATCTGGACTAAGTCTCTTTGTCCTGCCCTTCCTAGGCATAGAATCATTTCTACTTTGGCTGCTCAAGGGAAACTGGCTACCATTGATAACATTCAGAGAAGAGGTCTGCAGCTTGCTAACAGATGCAGTCTTTGTAATGCAGCCTGTGAGAGTCATGGGCATCTCTTCTTTACATGTTCCTACTCTGCCATGGTCTGGCAGAGCATCCTCTCTTGGATGGATATCAGGAGGAGAGGGCTCAGTTTGATTGCTGAGCTATACTGGATTCAGAATAGGAGAAGAAGGAAGCATTGGCATAGCATCTGGCTTAGATGTAGTATAGCAGCTACTGTATATTACATATGGTGGGAGAGGAATGCTAGGGTTTTCTCTAGGCTTCATAGACCAGTGGAATGTCTTGTTCGACAGATTCAGTTAGTTGTTAGTATTAGAATTTTAGCTATTACTAAGGATGTTGTATATAATGAGATTATAGATAATCTCAATAGTTGAGAGAGTCATTCTTTTAACTCTTAGGGGATATTCTTGTAAGATCTTTGTATTCTTTT
>JAIUZE010016308.1:0-15088 GCA_022085475.1 Heliosperma pusillum | reverse complement strand
TTGTCTTTCAAGTATTTGGGGCAATTGTGTTTCCAATGCCCTTTGCCATTACAATAATAGCAATCCGCGTCCGCGTGTTTGTTGACTTTGGGCTTGGACTTAAAAAAGACCTTGCCTTTTCCCTTGCCGATTTTCTTGGAAAGCGTCTTACCCTTTCCTTTGTCCTTCTTCACCCCAAGGCTCATGTTCTTCAATTTCATTGAAAGAACGTCCTTGGGTTCACTCACACTAGCCTCCATGTCCCTCTCCGCTTGGGTGAGGAGTGCATGGAGTTCATGGAAACTCTTTTCCATGCCATTCATGTTATAGTTGACCCTAAATTGGGTGAACTTTGGTGTGAGTGAATGAAGGATCTTACCCACACCAATTGATTCGGAATTGGCACCAGACGCTCTAAGGTGTCCGCGTGCTCAACCTTTTCGCACGTGTCGGGCAACCTTTTGGGCCCCTTTTGAAGCTTGGGGTCAAAGAATTTCGTAGGCCGCTAATTATTGGAGAATTTGAGGGGCTTGCGAAAACATCGAAGTGATCCTCGTGAATATCGCATATGCATTGAGAGAGATCAATTGGAGTTTGAGTGTGGGTGAGATTGACCAAATCAAGACATTCTTGACGTCATTAGCAACCTTCAAATAAAGGTCATATTCGGCCCGAACCACCGCGGACGATCTTGGCGCGGGTTCGGTGGGGGGCTCTTCAACCAAGTAGCGAAGCACGTTATCGGATAACGCTGCGCTCTTGATCGTTGACTCCCATTCAACGAAGTTACTTCCGTCATCCTTTAGGACACACTTGTCCATGACGGATCTCAACCATGAGTCCTTACCCAAGGTTGCAGCGTTTGATGATGTCGACATAATTCGAATATGGTAACTACAACAAAAAGAAATATATAAACATTCATTGTTAATTTACTTGAAAAACATTTTAACAAGTTTTAGCATTCATATAATGACCTCTCACTAAATTATATAAATGATCCAGACCCATCTTTAAATAAAAATAGTCATCGCCTGCTACCTTTATCTAGAAATGGTAAGTCATTACTTGACTAATTCTACCCTTAGAACTCTTGGTTGACGGATTTCAACTAAATCCATCTCCTAGTCCCAAGATAACGCTTATCTCGTTGAGTCCAATCCAATTTTAGCTTGTGATCGTATCACCCTACTTACCCGAGGTAAAAAGGGACCCACGAGCGTGGTAGCCCTAATGAACACGGGATTCATAGGTGTTTATTAATTGGTAAGGCTAATCTCAATTTTTTAAACATGCGAGAGATCTTGTCAATTTAGTTATTACTTCCCTATAAGTGAACTAAGTCGGTGAATTGTGAATAACGTTGAATTGACAATAACGGTAAATAAAATGCATGTGTGACGATTTGGCATGAGCGGAAATTAAAGCAAGCAATCAAGCAACAATAAAATCCTAGTATGGCCACCTAGCTAATCAAATTAACTAGATAATTACAAATTCGGAAACCAACTCCTTGGTCCCTTGCCTCTTCACTTGGAACACCTTCCAAAATGGCACCGTCTTTTGAGGGAGTTACCGGTCTTCAAAAAAATAATTACAAATATACAAATATACAAATTCCTATTATAAATTTATTCTATGAAATGAAATTATTAAAATTATACAAACCGGCGATACGAGATCGAAATAAAATTACAACCAAACCGTTATTCCCTTACATTACGGGTAATAACAATTAAAAATAACTAGGCCATACTAGGTACAAACATTGCATAAATTATTAAATAAATGACATTCATTCATTCAACCATAAATAAAATAAATTGCTGCAAAATTCATGACAAAATCGTCCTAGATTCATTCATGCTCATTGTAGCTCGATTTTTCCGGGATTTATTGATTTTTAACCATTAAAAATCACTATCAACATTTAAATCTCATTTAAATTCAAAATAATTAACTATACTGTTTTAGAACTGAAAATTAGTCAAATTAGTCACTACTAATTTTTTTGGTCATTAATTAGATCGATTTGATTTCATTTGCTAAATATTACGGTTTAATCATAACAATTATGAAATAAAACCAAAATAAAATATAAACATCATAAAATTTGAAACAAAAAATTTTATACATTCTGGAACATATCCAGGAACTATAAAAATAAAAAATATTTGCTCAAAAAAGTTAAATTAATTTCATGAACAAATAGTTTTGTATTTAATGGTTTTATCAAATAAAAATCATTAGATATAGTAAAACAGTGAAACAAATTATGAAATTTCACCAAGATGATAAAAACAAGAATGTAAAATGTACCAAAAATGTTCAAGACCATAAAAGGACGTTTCAATTTTATGAACATTATAATCTCATATTATCGACTTTTATCGTATAAAAATCAATGAACATGAAATACATAAGTAAAAGTCACGAAATTTTACATACAATATTTAATGCATTCATGTGAAATCATATTAAAAATTCATGGCCAGAATCAACATGCAAATATTTTTAGTTAACTTTTAACTCATAAAATGCATGTTAACTCGGTTTAAACGCCAAAAATCAAAATAAATAGCAAATCAATCCCTAAAATCACGAAATATGACCACAAACATTTTGAGGTCAGTAGGTATACATGCACAAAAAAGTTTGTCAGAATCGTATTTTAATTTAAATTTTTGATTTATTAGTTATCTTATAACTTTAATAAAAAAATGTCCAAAATGAACATGCATGCTACAAGCTAGCTCTGATACCACATGAAAGTCCATAGACCTTAATTAGACTCTTCTAATTAGTTGCTAAATTACTTGTTAATTTAGTATTTAATGATCTATGTAACATGCATGCAAATATAAATACATTTATATAAAAGAAGAAATTTCCTCACATTGATATGGAAATAATATGGGCACAACAAGAACTCCTTCTTGTTGTTCTTGAGCTATTAATATGGATGAACACAAGTAATCTCCAAACTAGAAGATCTCCTCTAAGTTGCACCAAGATGAACCCAAATAATCTACTCTTATTATTAACTAGATAATGAGATAGATATTACACTACTAATATTAGACTATATTACTACACTAGTAATACTTAAGAAATATTAGTATTTGAGAGTTTTTAGAGAGAAGAAGAGTTTTTGAGAGATGTATGAAAATAAGCAAGAATGAAGAAGTGATAAATTGAACAACAATTGTTCTCTTTATAGCCATGAGGGCCGGCTCATGTATCACCAAAAGAGTGATATTTTCTTCTTATTTTATTGCCATGCAAAGTGGTAATGTGTTGTAGTGAATAAAATGATTTTAGGTTTTCTATTCATGTCATAAGCACATGTTGCTTGTGAGTATGAATAAGAGCAACCATCATCACCATCCACTATGTCATAACCGGCCATGTGAAGGCTATTTTGATCCATTTTGATTTTTGATATTTGTCCCACAAATACTTATTAATCATATGCTTAATTATCTTGTATAATTAAGTGTTAATTTGATCACATAACAATTATATGACCCAAATAAATGAATAATATGTACTTAACATTTTAAGTAATATTTTACCATTATATCAATATATAATGGGTCCCACAATGCTTAGTTAATTTATTTTACAACTCTTTGTAAATATAATTAACTAATTACCTCTATCTCAAAACCTCAACTAATTTAGTAATTTAACGATTAATTACTAAGTTAAATATTATTTAATCGTATTAAAATAAGATATAAATTTATTAGTCAATTATCGCATAATTGAAAAATAAACTTAATCGAATTTGAGTTCTTAACTCAATTTCTAACAATTAACTCTCGTACATATCGAATATATGTAATGTACTAATTAACTGTATCATATACAAATAATTAGTTACTATTTGGATTTTATCCTTTAGGTTTGACCGAAAGGGATCTGTTCACCGAAAGGGATCAGTTGATCACCGCCGTCATACGACAATAACGTCAAACTCTAGTCAGCCAACCGTTATTGATTTACGTTAATCAATTGACTAATCATATATATAGTCAATAAATATCCCAATTATATTCCTTAATAAGATTTATTATGTGGCGCACTATTTGTGGAGGACACCTACTCCAACATTTACAACCCACAATGTTGTGAGAGGAAGATTGTGGAACAAGTTCCCAAGTTTGATTGGGTAAGCGGGCGTTGAATTATTTAGTCATGGCGACGGTCCATATGGGAGAGGAAAGAGAAGACTTACCAGAAGTGGCTTCGGTTGAGTGGAGAGAGGCAGATAGATTTATGATGGCACGAGGTTTGAAATATTGTAAGATGCATGAGTGCCATATGTGTGAGCCGGGTTGCAGGAGGGGGAGGGGAGGAGGACAAGGAAGAGTGAGTTGGTATGTATTTAACCTATCTTAAGGTTAAGACGGGTAGTGCCTATCTTAAATGAGAATTTGTGGCACAGGTATGTTATTTATTAGTATTGTGTTTATGTATAAATAAAAAAAACAAACTACATTTAGTTTTATGCTTTAGACCCAAATGTAGTAATGGTGCACAAGTATGTATTTATTCATATTGCAATATTTGATCATGTCGAAACTTTGCCAGCTTGTTCGTGATATCCATGGCTATATTCTGATTGTTGGGATCGTCTATTTTAGCTCTAGTTTGTCTGTAATTACCGCTAGACAAGTGGTGCCGTCCAGATGAAATTTCGAAATTTGTAGCTCAATTTTTCAATTTTTTTTGTATACCATATGTAATTAGTCTTTCGTCCCCCTACTTTTAAGTTCTGGCTCCGCCATTGTGCTGGACTTAGCTCCTACGTTTAGGTGATATTCTTCTCTTTTCCTCTCTCATTTGTAGGCTCTTATGTATGAACTTGTTTGTGGGTCTCGAAACCTTTGTAAATTGATTAAGGTTTTTTTTACCCTCAATTTCATCATAATAAGAGAAGAGGAAAAGTGTAGAGTCCTGACGAGTCCCGTGATTTCTATCCTTCACTCCGAAGTGTTTTCACCTATAATTTGTGTATATTGTTTGCGCTTTTTTTTTTCACTTTATTCCCTTATTTATAATTTTTTGTCCATCGTTGGTTTATGCTTGGTGAATTATTTGGGTGGATTGGATTGTTTGTTCTTGTTGGGTTGATTGTGTTGGTATTAATCCTCGTGGGGGTGTGTTATTACCACCTTGAGCCTTTTAACACAACAATATATTATTCTGAGTTCACCCTCCTTTAAACCAAATCCCAACTACATAAAAAATAGGCAAATCCACTTAAATCACCAAAAGTCTACTAAACCAGTGCCACTAAGACTATGTGCAAAAATAATTTTTGTCACAAACAGACAAAAAAAAGCACTATAAAGTAACTATTAAAAAATTATCCGAAAATAAGTTGAGTAACATTGGCATTGAGAGAGTTGCAATGCAACATTAGGTTGTAACACTCAATTTCTCTCTCCCCTTGTCAAATGTCCTTCACTCATTGGACCACATTTTTTTAACACAAAACGAAATTGGTGAAACATATTTGTCCATTGGTAAAAGTAGCCTCAGAGTGTTAACGACTATTTTGTTTTTATTAAAAAGCTTTAACAAAAAAAACAATTACATAATTAGTCCTATTTTTTCATGCTCTATAAATAGAGCCCATTTTTTTATATTTTTTATCACAAAAAAAAAATCATATTTTCCCTCTTTAACTTATTATATCCAAAATATTACATATATAATTTATATAATTATGGATCTTAATGACCCTAATTTTTGAAATACCTCAAATCTTCCACAAAATCAAAACTCTCAAAGTTTTGATTTTACTGATATATGATTATTTTAGACCGTTTCCCCTCTTTATTTTCTTATGTTTCGGCGCATTTAGTTTTGTTCGGCGTCGGTTTTATCGTATTTTGGCTCTCATCTCATGTACTCTCATACTATTTAATTCTGTCTCAATTGATAGGAAATATGTCAAGACAAGGACGAGACGGGATGAGAACCGAGAAACCGTCACAAAACTAAACACAATGAAGAAAGGAAGAAAAGGAGAGAAGGAAGAGTAAATATGGGTCTCAGCCGGTCAGGCCACCGGCAGCCGGCCAACCGGCTGAGCACCCCACATTCCCCAAAGAAGAAGGAAATGAAAGAGGAAGAGCAGAGGGGCTCAGCCGGTCCAGGCCACCGGCAGCCGGCCAACCGGCTGAGCACCCCACATACCTCAAAACAAAACTTGAAAATTGGAAGAATATCAGGTGGTCTCAGCCGGTCCAAGCCATCGGCAGCCGGCATGACCGGCTGAGACCTATTTCACACGAAGAAAACTCAAGTTTCAAGTCAGATAGTCCCTGCTGGTCCAAGCCACTGGCGGCCGGTGTGCCGGCTGGGACCCCCACTCCGCATTCCCAGCTTCCCTTCTTATTTTGAACCCTTAATTCCACCAACCTATATATACCCCTCTCCTAATTCATTTTGGACACACAACCCTAGACACAAAAACCCTAGATTTAGCTTTCAATATTCCTAATCATTATTTTAATCCTTTGATAATTAGCACTAATTACTCTACTTTTCTACTTAGTGATCTTTAGATCTAGTCTTTCCTTTAGCTAGTTTTGAACAATTGGGTTGTAATTTGAAGACAAGAGGAGACTCTTATTTGATTATTAATCCAAGTTTCATCCTTTCTTACAAGTTTTGGTATAATTCCTCATCTTTATTTCATTACTTGTCTTTTAATTACTTGTTTTTGTTTATTTATCTAGTTTTTATGTTGAATATGTCTTCTCTTGCTTATTTCATATCAAAGTTTCCATCTTTAATGTTTTCCTTCATTAGTATGTGTGAGTATTGCCCTTCTTGGGTGGATGGGGGATCTTTTGTAGGTTCTTGGGGTTAGAATGTGGTTTTGATTTTAAAAATCTAGTCTTTGGGTAATTCCTATATTTTGTGCACACCATGTGTTTGTAGAAATGCTAGAATGAGTAATTCATGCTTTCTTTCATTTTATTGCTAGCTTAAGCGAGAGCTTGGCTTGTTTGTTGCTTGTGTGTGCTTATAGGAGTCTTGGGGGAGGTAGGGCGAGAATCCGACCAAACCTAGGCAAGGAACCGTCTTTCAGCGAGAGGTGGAGACCTACCATTACTTATCTTTAGACCGACTTTACCTTCTGCCATATTGAACCCCAACCTCATTAGTGAACCCATTTGCCTTAGTTTTCTTAATTCTTTTCTTAAATCTCATATTTGCTCTTTTGTTAGACTTAGTTAGTTTTACTCACCCTTAACTTACTATTAGCTAGAACTAAACTAGAATTTGATGAAACCGCCTTAGAACCATAATTACCGTCCCTTGGGATACGACCCTTGCAAAACCCAACGATAACTCGTTCGCTTGTGAGGTTAAGTAAAACTCACATCAAGTTTTTGGCGCCATTGCCGGGGGCGGCGATATTGGATAAGATAGTTTAATTGATTTTAGGCTTAGTTCACTTTTATTTGTTTGATTTTCCATTTGTCCTAGTGCATCTATTTGCATTAGGACCATTTGATTCTCTTTTGAGTGTATGAGCAGGTGTTATATCGGTCCCCTCTTTCCTCTCGACCGAGAGATAGAGAAAACTTTCCGGGCTAGAAGGAGACACGCTCTTATTTCCTTAAGAGGATCCCCACCCATTCTTACCCCCATAAATACTCCACCACCCACAATTAAGCCTTCAACTTCACAAAAACCACCTCCCACTTTACCACCCCTTATCATACCCACAAACATTCCAATAAACACATCACCCATAAATTCACCCACTTTTTCCCAAAATTCAAACAACACCCACTCACCAAATTCCCCAATTTCACCTATTTCACCAACAAATAATCCATTCAACCTAGAGATGGCGGACCAACCCATGGGCTACTACAATAGGCCGGACCCCGACCGGTCTTGCTTCGCCATCAACTACGGAGCCATTGCCCCCAACACATTCGAACTCCGTCATCATGTCATCTCATTCATTCAACAAGATATCTTTCACGGGTTGAAGAATGAAGATGCTCATGAGCACTTGGTAGGTTTTAAGGAGAAGGTGGGAACAATCAAGAGGAATGGGATTACCGAAGACCAAATCTTACTGATGTTATTTCCTTTCTCCTTGAAGGACAATGCAAAAAAGTGGTTGAATTCCCATGAACCAAGAAATTTCACCACTTGGGCTAGCCTCTCAAAAGCCTTCATCATCAAGTTCTACCCCCCCTCAACAAACGCAAGAATACGACATGAGATACAAACTTTCAAACAAAAAGGATATGAGACATTGAGTGAAGCTTGGGAGAGGTTTCGAGATCTTCTAACCTTTTGCCCTCACCACGGTATCCCAAAATGGTTGACCACCCAAATCTTCTTTCAAACTTCAGAGCAAAGATTTTGAGACATGATAGTGGCGGCCTCCGGGGGAAATTTTGATAAAATGAACAACGCCGAAATCACGGAGATGATTAAAAACATCTCCGAGATGGAGAATAGCTATGGTTCGAGGGAGAGCGAGGGTGGAGGTGAAGGGTCTAGTAGACTCGAGATGGAAACCAAACTCAAATTGGATGACCTCTCGAAGAAGTTTGATAACTTGGGTCTAGACAAGGGCAAGGGGCAAGTCCACCAACTCCCAAGAGAAAGACCAAGTTAA
Source organism: Heliosperma pusillum (assembly GCA_022085475.1). Lineage (NCBI taxonomy): Eukaryota > Viridiplantae > Streptophyta > Magnoliopsida > Caryophyllales > Caryophyllaceae > Heliosperma > Heliosperma pusillum. The sequence goes on along the minus strand of JAIUZE010016308.1, from coordinate 6,441 downwards.
GATAGGGTGTACTATGTTGAGCAACCAAGGTCTCCACCAAGATCCTACTCCCAACAACCGATATGCGATACTTGTAGAGGTGTTGGTCACACATATGAAGTATGTCCTTCCTTCCCTCCCGATGATCAATTCCAACAACAAGAATGCTATGCAATGGAAGGGAACCAACCTAGGTACTCCTATCAACGACAAGAGAATTTCTACCGAGCCTTCCCAAATCAAGACCCAAAACTCTCATATGGAGGGCAACCCTTAGATCCCAAATATCAAGCCCCACAATACCAACCACCTCCCAAACCCGACCATTCAAGGTCTTACAATAACCATGGCCAAAATTCCGATTCTAGGAGGTTTTCCCAACGTGACAATCACCCATATGTTCCCCCTTCGTTTAGAGAACAAAGAAACTCCAACAACCGTAACCAATACAATAACAACAACTTCCAACAACAACAAAATTCCCAACAACCTCAAAATTTACAACAACCTCCACCTCAATGTGAACATTCAAACTCTTCGATTGAGCAAATGCTAAGGAATATGGAAAATAAGGCAATGCAACGTGAAGCAAATGCGGAGCAATAATTCAAACTCTTGAGATCCGACATTTCAAACGTCCAAGCCCAACAAAGGAACTTTGATTCTTATTTAGCTAACCAAGGGCCTATCAACCTTTAAAAATGAGAGCAAATTCTCCCAATGCAAGGCTCTCACCCTAAGGATGAACCACCACACCACCAACAAGCACATGTGGTTGCCTTGAGGAGTGGGAAAGAGTTAGAAGATCCATACAAAGATTATGAGAAAGAGCCAAAGAGGAAATGAGATGTGATGAAAGGAGGAGTTGAGAGTCCACCTCTTTCACCAACAATTAGAGGTGAGACTTCCAAGAAAGGGAAGGTTGATGAGCAAGTTATGGATGATGAGAACTTTGTGTTGGAGGAAGTGATTCTTGAAGAAGTGGAAAACAAAGAAAAAGAAAAAGAACCTAAGAGAAGTGAAGATTCTAAACAAGCCCCACCTCCGAACAAAGCCTACATCCCACCAATGCCATTTGCCCATAGAGAAAGAGCAAAGACCGAGGAGAAGAAATTTTCCAAGTTCTTAGAGATGTTGAAGAAGCTAGATGTTTCACTACCTTTCACCGAGATAGTGACACAAATGCCCCTTTACACAAAGTTTCTCAAGGATGTTCTCACCAAAAAGAGGGGTATTGGAAGTGATGGGATAGTTGCCTTAACCGAGGAATGTAGTGCGGTGTTGCTCAACCATATGCCAAAGAAGTTAAAAGATCCGAGTAGCTTTTCAATTCCATGCATGGTGGGCAATGTGAACATTGAAAGAAAATTGTGTGACTTGGGTGCAAGTGTTAGCATCTTGCCACTTCCTATTGCTAAGAAACTCGGCTTACAAGACATGATCCCTACTTCCATGACATTGCAACTTGCCGATCGATCGGTCCAATATCCTAGGGGTGTAATAGAGGATGTACCGGTAAAGGTAGGGAATTTCTACATACCGGCGGACTTTGTGGTATTAGATATTCCGGAGGACCAAAAAACTCCAATAATCCTTGGAAGACCCTTCATGGCGACCGGGGGAGTAATGATCGATGTGAAGAACGGGCGACTCTCTTTCAATGTTGGAGGCAATGTAATTGAGTTTTCCTTGACGGGTATCTTGTCTAAGCCAATGTTCGAAAGTGCTTATTCGGTGGATATTCTAGAAGATGTTATCCAAGATGCTAATGATCTATGTTCGGGGGAAATTTGTGAAGAGGATTATGAAGCTATACCACCACTCCTTGATGAAGATGAGGGTAAGAACCCTCCAAAGGTAGACCTTAAACCCTTACCCCCCCTCCCTTGAATATGCTTATCTTGATGAGGAAAAGGCACTTTCGGTGATTGTCAATGCTAACCTAGACCTTAAGCAAAAAGAAAAACTTTTAAATGTCCTTAAAACCAACAAGAAGGCACTTGGGTATAGCATTGACGACCTTGTGGGTATCGATCCTAGAGTGTGTATGCATCGCATTGCACTAGAGGATGGATACACACCTTGTGCCCAACCTCAAAGGAGATTGAATGATAAATTAAGGGAAATCGTGAGAAAGGAAATTGATAAATTGCTTGAGGCCGGAATCATATACTCCATCTCGGGAAGCGAATGGGTGAGCCCGGTTCAAATCGTCCCTAAAAAGGGCGGTATAACCGTGGTAGAGAATGAGGCTGGTGAACTCATCTCCACCCGTCCGATCACGGGATGGAGAATGTGTATTGATTACCGTAAGCTAAACTCCGCCTCAATCAAAGATCATTTTCCTTTGCCTTTTGTTGATCAAATGCTCGAGAGATTGGCAAATCATGAATATTTTTGCTTTCTTGACGGTTACTCCGGGTTTTTCCAAATTCCCATTCACCCGGATGACCAAGCAAAAACTACTTTCACATGTCCTTATTGTGTCTTCGCATATCGGAGAATGCCATTTGAACTTTGCAATGCTCCCGGGACATTTCAAAGAGCCATGATGTCCATATTTTCTAAGTACATTGAGAAGTCTATGGAGGTGTTTATGGACGATTTTAGTGTCCATGGCACCTCATTTGATGATTGTTTGAAGAACCTCTCTCAAGTACTCCAAACTTGCATCCAATTTAACCTTGTGTTGAATTGGGAAAAATGTCATTTTATGGTACAAGAGGGAGTTGTTCTTGGTCATGTCATTTCTAAAAAAGGGATCCAAGTGGACAAGGCAAAAATTGAGGTGATTGAGAAACTTCCCCCACCCACAAATGTCAAGGGTGTGAGGAGTTTCTTAGGTCATGCGGGTTTTTATAGGCGTTTTATAAAAGACTTTGCAAAAAATTGCTAAACCCCTAACCTCACTTCTTGTCAAAGATACTCCCTTCATATTTGATGATTCTTGCTATGAGAGTTTTTGTAGGTTGAAGCAAGCTTTGATATCGGCTCCAATCGTGCAACCTCCCAATTGGGACCTCCCTTTTGAGGTTATGTGCGATGCTAGTGACTTTGCCTTGGGCGCGGTTTTAGGCCAAAGGCATGAGAAGAAGCTTCATGTTATAGCCTATGTGAGCAAGACCTTGGACAATGCTCAATGCAACTACACCACCACGGAGAAAGAGATGTTGGCGGTGGTGTATGCATTTGAGAAATTCCGGCCTTATCTTTTTTGCTCTAGGGTGATTTTTTTCACCGACCACACCGCCATCAAGCACCTTATGGTGAAAAAGGAGGCCAAACCAAGATTGATTCGTTGGGTGTTGCTTTTACAAGAATTCGATATGGTGATCAAGGATAAAGCGGGTGCCGAGAATGTTGTTGCGGACCACTTATCAAGATTAACCCAAGGTGATAGAGGAGATGTAGAGGATGGTGTTCCCATTAATGAGTGGTTGCCCGATGAGACTCTATTGGCAATGCTCACTACCGACCCTTGGTATGCGGACATTGCCAATTTCTTATGCTCCAACTTCATTCCGGGGGATTTCGACCACCAAGCTAGGAAGAAACTTAGGTATTATTCCAAGAGGTATATGTGGGAGGACCCTTTTCTTTATAGAAGATGTAGTGATGGGATTTACCGAAGATGTGTCACACATGAGGAAGGACGGGCTATCCTACAAGCTTGTCATTCTACCACTTATGGAGGCCACCTATCTACCTCAAGAACTCAAGCTCGGGTCCTTCATTGTGGATTTTATTGGCCATCTATATTCAAAGATGCTTATGCCTTTGTTCACTCTTGTGACTCTTGTCAAAGTAAAGGCAACATTGGAAGAAGAGATGAGATGCCCTTGAATAGCATCTTGGAAGTTGAATTGTTTGATATTTGGGGAGTGGATTTTATGGGACCGTTTCCTACCTCCTTTGGCAACCACTACATCTTAGTTGCGGTAGATTACGTGTCCAAGTGGATAGAAGTTATTGCCCCTCCCACCAATGACTCAAAAGTGGGTGACCAAGCTATTCAAAGATTATATTTTTCCAAGGTTCGGTGTCCCAAGAGCCGTGATTAGTGATGGAGGTTCTCATTTCATTAACCGCACCATCTATGCTCTACTAAAGAAATATGGGGTTATACACAAGGTCGCACTTGCCTATCATCCTCAAACAAATGGGCAAGTGGAGGTGTCCAACCGACAAATCAAAGAAATTCTAGAGAGCGTAGTGACAAAGTCTAGGAAAGAATGGAGCACGAATCTCAATGACGTGCTATGGGCATTGAGGACCGCCTACAAGACCCCCCTAGGCACCACGCCCTACCGGTTGGTCTTTGGGAAATCATGTCACTTACCCTTGGAGTTGGAGCATAGAGCTAGGTGGGCTTTGAAGAAGCTTAATTACAACATGGATCTCGCGGATAAAAAACGATTCTTGTAAATGAATGAGCTTGATGAACTTCAAATGGATGCCTATGAGAATGCAAAACTTTACAAGGAACGAACCAAGCAATGGCACGATTCAAAGATCGTGAGGCAGGAAATCAATGTTGGAGACAAGGTCCTATTGTTCAACTTAAGATTCCAATTGTTTCCGGGAAAGTTGAGGTCTCATTGGTCGGGACCCTTTGAAGTGGTAACCGTCTACCCATATGGCTCATATGAGTTGAAAAACAAAGCCGGTGAATGCTTTAAGGTCAATGGACAACGGGTCAAATACTATTATGAACGGCTACCGATTAAGTAGAAGAATGAAATGGATCTTGAAGACCCCCCTCTCTTGGGGGATGAGTAGTTCTTAAAACCCAAAACTCGGGTTTGGTGGAGTCCCCAAACAACCACCACCCTTTTGTAAATATTGCATGCATTTTAGATTAGAACTTAGTTACATTTGGATTTATGCTTCAACTTGTGCAACTTTAGATTCGGTGATGGGATCGCGTTGGTTTGTTGGAAGTTTGTGTCGTGAGAAAAGTGGAACCCTCCTTTGCTTAGCCCTCGTCCCGACTAGGTGAGTCGGTTTGAAAGCAGAAAAATCGAATCTCGGGGCTAAGTAAGGAAGTCGGAAGTCGATCTAGAGGAGAAATGTCGAAAACAAGGGGAGTTGTTGAAAACACGAAGGAATGGGTCTTAGCCGGGTGACCGGCTGGGACCCTCTGCTCATTTTTTATTGTTTTTATGAGATGAAAAGTGAAGGGGGTGCGAGCCGGTACGCCGGCAGCCGGCCAGCCGGCAGTGACCACCCCATATGAAGAAAAATTTGAAAAAAGTGGTGAGGAGAGACGTTCCAGCCGGTCGGCCGGCAGCCGTTCCGCCGGCTGGGACTTATATATCAAGGCGATATTTGAATTTTTGAAGAGGAGAGAAGCTTCAGCCGGTAGGCCGGCAGCCGGTCCGCCGGCTGGGAGCAGTTAATGATGACTACAAGTTTGGAAAATGGAGGGGAAGGAAGTATTAGCCGGTGCATCGGCCGCCGGTCGGTTTGACCGGCTGGGGACATCTGGTTACCCGGCAGCCGGTCGGTCTGACCGGCTCAGACCCCATGGCCCGTCTATATAATTCCTTTAACCCTTCTTTTCCTTCTACTCTAAATCATTTTCTCAAAATTCAACTTCTCCCTCTAAAATTTTTTCACACTAAATCCTCCAAAAATCACCCAACTCCATTCTCACATTCACTACCCACCTTAATCAAAACCCTTAGCTTTCTTTTTCACCATGTCGGCGCAACGAAAAAGAGCGAGAAGTGGAGAGCTGGCGAACGCCCAAGCGGCATTGGTGGCGGGAGCGACCAGCAACGCGAGTCCCGACCCCGACTTTCCGGGTCTCGAATTTGCCTCCGTACCCCAAAAAGGTAAATTCGTTTTGTTTAAAAAAACGCCCCCTCCACAACACTCGTTTTATTAATCGCCCCTCTATGCGATCCCTAGGGTTAGATAAGATTACCTTTGATTTGTTTATCGGGGTAGGTATGAAGCGTATGTACGACATCCATGAAAAGACCTCTCCCCGCCTTACTTGGGAATTTTTGAGCTCCCTAAATGTTGTCAAAGACCAAAACTCTAAGGTAGAATCCTTGCAATTCCGGCTTCTCAACCGGGATTATAACCTCTCCTTGGAAGAATTTGCTAGACACTTTGAACTTGACCCGGCCCCCTCCCATAAACCACCTAAGGACTATGACTTGGAGAGGGTTTGGAAGGCCATATCGGGAATAGATGAGGTGAAGGGGGTGAAGAGACCGGCCAACGCGGTTCACAATGCCGCTATCCGCATTGGGCATCGGTTTATGAGTTTCACTGTTTTTGGGCGGGATGAGCCGCATAATTTCCAAACCTCGGACCTTGAAATTCTAGGGTCCTACCTCTTCACCCGACCCCATGCTTTCAAAGCTTGCATAGCTCACCATTTCACCGTGCATTTGGCCCGTCTTAGCAACTCATCGGCGGGTACCTCGGCGATAGTGGTGGGTGGCATCA
>JAIUZE010016307.1:0-16941 GCA_022085475.1 Heliosperma pusillum | reverse complement strand
TTTACTCCAGAGAGTAACCTAACCGCTACCATATAAAGGTTCCATGACCTGTTCCGACTCCTAAGGCTATGGCTTGAATCATGCAATCCGATATGTACTCTATGTATGAAATAACGTATTGATCTGTTTGACTTACCTGATAAGGTTCGGCCTCTTCAGTGCAATGGCTTTATAAAATAAATCATTCTGTAGAAGTACAACCCAGATACTACAATGCACGACTAGTGGCAAAGGGTTTCACTCAAGTGCAATGATTGCACTATGATTAAATTTTTGCACCCGTAGGTTTATGCTGCGTTCCATTCGGATAAATCCTTACGATTGCCGCTTTTCATGACTATGAAATTTGGCAAATGGATGTGAAAACCGCCTTCTTAAACGGTTATTTGGAGGAGGAGTTGTACATGGTACAACCCGAAGGTTTCATTGATCCTAAAAATCCTAAGAAGGTATGCAAGCTTAAGCGTTCCATTTATGTACTTAAGCAAGCCTCTCGGAGTTGGAATCATCGTTTCGACCAGGTGATAAAAGAGAATAGATTTACTCGATCGGTCGAGGAACCATGCTTATATATCAAGTCGCGTGGGAGCAAGATTGTCTTCCTAATATTGTATGTTGATGACATACTCTTGATTGGGAATGACATACCTCTCTTAACTTCGGTAAAAGTTTGGTTAAAGAACCATTTCCAGATGAAAGATCTGGGCCAGGCACAAAGAATTTTGGGGATCCGTATCTACAGAGATAGATCACGACGGATGTTATCCCTCGGTCAGGAGTCTTATATAGATAAGATTCTTGATAGGTTCAGCATGACCAACTCCAAGAAGGGGAACCTTCCAATGGTCTCTGGGATGCATTTGAGTAAAGCTCAGGCACCAAAGACATCGGAAGAGGTCGAGCGCATGAGTCGAATTCCTTATGCATCAGCTATAGGATCGATCATGTATGCCATGATATGCACACGTCCAGACGTGGCATATGCATTGAGTATGACAAGTCGTTACCAAGGCAATCCAGGTGAAACACACTGGATAGTTGTTAAGAATATCCTTAAGTACCTACGGAGGACTAAGGATTGGGTATTGACTTATGGAGGTGACACTGAGCTATGCGCAACCGGTTACGCAGATGCTAGCTTCCAAACGGATCAAGATGACTCGAAATCTCAGTCTGGATTCGTGTTTACTCTTAATGGCGCTGCGGTCAGCTGGAAAAGCTCCAAACAAAATGTTATAGCAGATTCTACGACTGAGTCCGAGTACTATGCCGCTTCAGAGGCTGCGTAGGAAGCTATATGGATGCGTCAGTTCTTACAGGGACTAACCGTAGTTCCTAGTTCGGATGACCCGATCACCATCTATTGTGATAATAGTGGTGCCATCTTCCAGGCTAAGGATCCTAAGTCCAGCAACAAGTCTAGGCATGTACAACGGAAGGCTCACATGATCCGAGATTACGTGGAGCAAAAGGAGATAGTGATAGACAAGATTGCTACGGATGATAACGTTGCAGATCCTCTCACTAACCCGTTAAGATATGATAAGCATGAAGGGCACGTTATTTCCATGGGAATTAAGCGTGTTCCTGAGTTGTATTAGTTGTTTTGTATGGATTAGACCTGTATCTTTTTCATAAAACTATTAATGAAATCATCGTTTTGTTATATATTTTGTTTTTTCATGTGGGTTGTACTGACAACATTGAACACCACAAAGTGAACTGAATTACATTATATTTTGTTTTGGGTCCGTAATTGCCTACATGAGCTGATAACTCTTGCAATTATTTTGTGACGTCGATTGATGGTGGGTTCAACGAGCCATAAGTCAAACTGTTGACTTATCGATCACAGATGCGGGTTATAATGATACTGCGCAGGACATTTTGTGACGACGTTATGGAGTCCTAAATGTTTCGGAACATTAGGTGCCAGGTCGTGGATAAGACATCCATAGTGTTCCTAGAGTCGATTCTTTTGACTATCGACTGTCTCTTGAGATAAAGGCAGTTTTTGGGTGACTTTGGTTTCTTTCTCATGGTCGACCGTAACAGGAGGCTAAGTAGATTTTCACTGGGTCATTTCATACGGCGCTTGTATCTGCAAGATTCGAGTTGAAGAATATATCCAACCTTTATCAGGATATGATATTTCTCAGGGCCACTCGAGGAGCTGTAACTGAAATGCATGGCCATGCTCGAATAAGATTCGTTTATCAGTTAAGTTACTCTCTAGTCGGGGAAACCACTCTTGATACTGATCACTTGTAAACTACGACCTTTGTGAATACGGACTTTGCAAATTGGGTTACATTGAGTGGGAGAAATTTATTATGGATATGAGAATCGGTTATCGCACATACACTTGTACGGACAAGTGGTAGATTGTTGGAGCAGTGTCCTCCACAGTTAGTGCAATAACATAAATAAATCTCTGTAGGTTCACAGGGTATACTTTGTATAATAATCAGTTGATTAACGTTTATCAATAACGGTTGGCTTGCTAGATAAGTTTGACGTTATTGTCATACAGATGGCGGTGATCAACTGGTCCCTAAAAGTCACACCTAAAGGATGTGATTGAGAGATGTGATTATTTGAGAAAATAATCATATTGATGCCTTATTAAATGACTAAAAGGTTAGTCGGTGTTTTTGACTAAAAGGTTAGTCAATGTGATGATGAGACAATTATTTAATAATGATTAAATAAAGTTAGCTGAGACGAATTAACTGTAATTCGTAAATTGAATATAAAATGTTATATTTAATTGTTGTATATAATGTAAGCTAATTAAATATAAACCGTTATAATTAATTGGAAAATTATAAATATACGGATATTTATAATTAATGACGTATTATAATGTCGGTCCTTGACTAATGACGATTATAATATATTACATTATATTGGAAGCTAAAATGACCGGGAAAAGGTGTCCAGATACACTCGGGCTTTTCCGGTCAATGGGTAGTTATTTGAGGAGACTAAATCTCCTCATAATTGACCTAAGTGTGCCGTGAAATAGAAAGAGACAAGAAGAAAAAAAAATTCTAACCTAATTTTTCTTACTCTCTCAACTTGTGCCTCCATCACACACTAAACACAAAATCTAAAAAGTTAACAGTAACTTTGAATCGATCTTTCTAGCAAAGGAGATGGGCATATCTCGATCTATCTTGGGTGAGACAATTAGGAGGATATCTATTTTGATATCTGTTCTTAGGCCGATTTTACTAAGGACCAAAGGTTTAATTCATTTTCTCTACATTTGTATCGTTTTCATATCTATGACTTGCAATTTCATATTATATAATTTTGTTATAATCCTAAATTTTAAGGGGATGTAAACAGTTATTTCCCACAAGGAGGTGGGGAAAGGGGCGAGGGGGAGGGGAACACCGCCTCGGTAAAGACTTTGATGATGACACTACTGGCAGCGGCGGTGACAGATGTACCGGAAAAACAGCGTCCACGATCGAAAACCGTAATAAACCCACGAAAGGGACAAGATGGAGGAAGGCCGGAAATCGCAACGATCCACGAAGGCCAGACGAGTCGGAACAAGAGCGACCACCACCCGGAAAGCCAAAAGGAAGAAGTAGAAGATTATTGTGTTAATTGATACTGAGATGAAGGTTCGCCGGAGATGGGCCATGGAATAGCCGCATCTCCGGCGAAAGGAGTGGAGTAAAGGGAGGATATAGTGGGTGGGTGGCGGTTGTAGCGGATCAAGGTTTTAGGTTTTGAGGGGTTATTTGGGGGAAATTGATTTTAGAGGAGTTGACCTGATACTAAGTATTAGAAAACCAAACAATTTTTTTATTTGTTAATGATGCTTTGAGTTTACAACTTGACCATATAACTCGTATTTATCAATTGGTGGCCTTCCTTGCAGGACATAGGTTGCAGAGATGTGAAATAACTTCTATAATTCAAGGTACTTAACGAATTTGGAGTCGCACACTTAGCTATTTTTTTCATTGTTTTTTTTATGCTCATACACTACATGCGAGTTATGTAAGTTGGTAAAAATATTATGCACGCGTACGGATATCTTCTTTGCAGTATAAGATGTTGTCTTGTTTAGTAATGATTTAAAATTAAGACCTTGTCTTTTTTCACAGGTCAATTTTTGGGTTTCAGCTGTATGGAATGTTAGGTGAAAATTGGAGTTGCTGAAGGCTTATATATGCTCGATGTCTAGTTCTTCTACCCAAGCATTTTTGGAAATTTTTGGGAAATTTAGTATTTAGATTTTTATTTCTTTTGACATTTTTTCATGATGTATTACAGAACATGGATGTTTATTTTGGATGATTTAATGAACATATGGGTTTTCGTGGATCAACTAATGATTATTTTTGGTTCAAAATTGTATGTTCAAAATATATTTGTAGCAGTTTAAAAGGTGGTATAAAAATAGTGTAAACTCAATCTGAAATAAGAAAGTTGCATTAGATCCAGAATAGTGTTGCCTTTGATAAAATAAAAAATGTTACATTAGAAACCAAACAGTGTTGCTTTTATGTCTCAATAAGAGAAAGAAGTGTTGCTAAGTGTAAAAATAAATGTTGCCAAAATTTGGAGGGAAGGAGAAAATTGTTGCATTTATAAATTTAAAGTGTTGCAATAAGTTCTCAAAAAAAGTGTTGCATAAAGAAAATAGGTGCAACATTTTACGAAAATGTTGCATTTGAGTAAAGAATGTTGCAGAAAATGTTGCATTGGGCTATTGCAACGAGACTTTAAGCAGCATACTTCAAAATGTTGCTTAAACCATAAAGCAACACTTTAAGGGCAATATGCAACATTTTTAGAGTGATGCAATAGAACCATTTTGTAGTAGTGACCACATCTAATTACCCACGACCATCACCACCACTAATCACCGTCGTGGACCACCATTACTCACCTGACAACGTTCATCACCATGACGACGTTCATCAGTAACCCCATAACAACCCATCACACCATCACCCTACCCGCGACGAACCCATAAAATAGGGTCGACGGTGATGGTTACTGACTCACCGGAGCTCTGACGCCGATTCAATTGGTAAATGAAGGATAGTATAGATCTGATTTGTCACCACTTACTCACCATCACGGACCGCCATTACGTGCGAAATGATCTTTCGTCGGAATCGGGGCATGCCGGCGGGGAACCATTGGGATCTTGGTTGTCTGCGGTCGATGGTGACAGTGACGGAACTCTGGTGCTGCCAATAATGGGTTAGGAGTGAGAGGGAAGTAATAAGGGTGAGTTTTTGGGGACTTGGAGTAATAGGTTAGAGTAGTTAAGTTTTGATATAGACCGTAGATTTGTTTTAATATGACTGTTCCTATTTGGTTCGTAAGTTCGCACCGAACTTTCAGTTCACACGAGATCCTGATTATATATATATATATATATATATATATATATATATATATATATATATAGAGAGAGAGAGAGAGATAGGTTCTTATGAGTCCACCAATTTTTGTGAGTCCATGAGTCCTCATCTTGGCCATTGGATGAGGGAGATGAATGGATGAGATTGTAGAGACAAAAGCACACTTAACACTAATCAATTACTTATGCACTAATTAATTAACTTTCTCTCTCTAGCCTTTAGTTAATCACTTTTTGAGCACTTTTGAATTTCTGAGATTTGTGAGTGTAACTTCAGCCCATATTTGTGAAACTTCAAACTAAAATGTGATTTCGACTATATAAATTTGAATTTATGAAACTTCAAGACAAGTTTATGTGATTTTAGACTTTTATGAGTGTAACTTCAGACATTACGAGTGTCACTTCAACCATTATTTATATAACTTCAAACTAAAATGTGATTTCGACTACATAAATTTGAATTTTTGAAACTTCAAGACAAGTTTATATGATTTTAGCCTTTTTATGAGTGTAACTTCAGTCACTACGAGTGTAACTTCAACCAATATTTTTGTAACTTCAAACTAAAATGTGATTTCGACGACATAAATTAGAATTTATGAAAATTGAAGACAAGTTTATGTGATTTTAGCCTTTTTCTGAGTGTAACTTCAACCGTTATTTGTGTAACTTCAAGCTAAAATGTGATTTCGACTATATGAATTTGAATTTATGTAACTTTAAGACAATTTTATGTGATTTTAGCCTTTTCTGACGGTAACTTCAACCATTATTTGTGTAACTTCAAGCTAAAATATGATTTCGACGGTACAAATTTGAATTTTTCTAACTTAAGACAATTTATATGATTTGAACCTTTTTATGAGTGTAACTCCAGTCTTTATAAGTGTAACTTCAAACCGTATTTGTGTAACTTTAATTTTAAGACATAAGTATGTAACTTTAAGACATGTTTATGTAACTTTAGTCATTTGAAAATTTTAATTTAAGTTGATTTAACTTTAAGGCATATTTTGGTAACTTTAGTCCTTACTAGTATAACTTCAGTTCTTAATTGTACAACTTCAAGCATAACTTCAGTCTGTTAATAGTATAACTTCTGTATCTTAATAGTGTAACTTCAGTCCCTAAAAGTGTAACTTCAGTCCTTAAAAGTGTAACTTCAATTTTTAATAATGAAATTTTAAGACATGTTATCTTTAGTCATTACTAGTGTAACTTTAGTCCAAAATAGTGTAACTTCAGTCCAAAATAATGTAACTTCAGTCCAAAATAATGTAACTTCAATACAAAATAGTGTAACTTCAGTCCAAATACACCATCAATCATACTAAAATCAAAACATAATAGTGTAACTTAAGCAAAATCATAATGAGATCTAAAAAATAAAAACATAAAAACTTCAGTTACTTAAAGTGAAATTTCAGCTACTAAAAGTGAAACTTCAGCTACTATATGTGAAACTTCAGTTACTATATGTGAAACTTCAGTTTACAATATGTGAAACTTCAGTCATTATAGGTGAAACTTCAGTGAAACAACAACACTAACCACAAAAAAATGGTGATTTTTGAGATCTGAAAAAGAAACAAACATAAAAATTTTGAAATATAAAAACAAGATATAAAATAAAAACATTGATTCTAAATATAAAAAAAAGAAAAAATAACATCAAACACAAAAAAAAACGAGATCTAATTTTTAAAAAACATGTTACTTAAATCAGATCTGGAAAAAAAACGATGTAAATAATGTGTGTTATTTTAATACTATCAACAAGTGTAAACTTTAAGGTCATTTTGTGTTACTTTAATAAATAAATTGTGTTACTTTAATAGACCATATATGTGACTTTAATAAATAAGGTGTGTAACTTTAATAGAGAATCTGTGTTACTTTAATTTACAATATGTGTAACTTTTATAGACAATATGTGATACTTTAATAGATGAAGTTTGACACACTTTTTCAGATCTGAAAATAAAAAAGAAAAGAAAAAATAAACAAAACAAATATACAAAACAATATCTGAAAAAAAAAAGAGAAAAAAAGAAGAAGTAAATAATAGATCTTAGAGAAAGAAATGAAAAAAAAAAAAAATCAGAACAACAAGGCCAAAGGAGGCCGACGACGGAGGAAACCGGATCTGGGAAAGAAAAAAAGAAAAGAAAGGAGAAGAAAGGAGAGTAACTTTAAGACAATCATACTAAAATCAAAACATAATAGTGTAACTTAAGCAAAATAATAATGAGATCTAAAAAATAAAAACATAAAAACTTCAGTTACTAAAAGTGAAACTTCAGCTACTAAAAGTGAAACTTCAGCTACTATATGTGAAACTTCAGTTACTATATGTGAAACTTCAGTTACAATATGTGAAACTTCAGTTATTATAGGTGAAACTTCAGTTAATAAAAGTGTAACTTCAGTCATTTTATGTGAAACTTCAGTCATTTTATGTGAAACTTCAGTAAAAAAAATGTGTAACTTCAGTCATTTGTAACTTCAGTTAATAAAAGTGTAACTTCAGTCATTTTATGTGAAACTTCAGTAAAACAACACTACTAACCACAAAAAAGTAACAAACATAAAAAATTTGAAATATAAAAACGAGATCTAAAAAATAAAAACATAGATTCAAAAAAAAAAAAAAGGGGGGTGAAGAGACGACATGAAAGAAGAGATAAGAAAAAAAAGAAAAAAACAAGATCTAAAAAGAATGGTGCATATCTGAAAAAAAGAAAAAAAGAAAAGAGAAAAGAAGAAGAATAAGAGAAGAGGCGGCAGGAGAGGGCGGCGAGAAGGACGCACGGCGAGGAACATGTGCGGTGGAGACGAAGCGGAAAGAAGAAGATTTGAAAAAAAAAAAAAAATTTTTTTTTTTGGCCGGTGGCCGGCGACCGGTTTTTGGCCGGTGCCGGCGGCCGGTGGTGGCCGGAGATGGTGGCCGGAGGTGGAAGATGAAAGAAGGTGATGAATGTTTAAGAATTATTTGGGTTTTTGAATTATTTGGGTTATGAATTGTTTGGGTTTTGATTTTTTTGGGTTTTGATTTTTTTGGGTTTTAGAGAGAGATGGAGAAATGAAATTATGTGGGATGAGAGATAAGTGGTTGAGTGGAAAGTCTTATATATTGAATTAAGATGGGATTAGTGGTTCATTAATAAAGATGAGAGAGAGTGAAAAATTAGCCCACTAATCCATTTTTGAGACCTTCAATCTCAGCCATCCATCTCCAAGATCCAAGGGCCTATAAGAGGACTTATGGACTCACCTTTTCTAAGAGGACTTACATGATTCTTTATATATATATATATATATATATATATATATATATATATATATATATATATATATAGTCCTCTTAGGAAAGGTGAGTCCATAAGTCCTTTTATAGGCCCTTGGATCTTGGAGATGGATGACTGAGATTGAAGCTTTCAAAAATGGATTAGTGGGCTAATTTTTCACTCTCTCTCTCTTTATTAATTAACCACTAATCCCATCTTAATTCAATATATAAGACTTTCCACTCAACCACTTCTCTCTCATCCCACATAATTTCATTTCTCCATCTCTCTCTAAAACCCAAAAAAATCAAAACCCAAAAAAATCAAAACCCAAACAATTCAAAACCCAAAAAATTCAAAAACCCAAAAAATTCATAAACATTCATCACCTTCTTTCATCTCCCACCTCCGGCCACCATCTCCGGCCACCATCGCCCGCCGGCACCGGCCACCACCGGCCAAAAAAAATTTTTTTTTTTTGTTTTTCAAATCTTCTTCTTTCCGCTTCGTCTCCACCGCACATGTTCCTCGCCGTGCCTCCTTCTCGCCGCCCTCTCCTGCCGCCTCTTCTCTTCTTCTTCTTCTTTTCTCTTTTCTTTTTTTCTTTTTGTAGATATGCCCCATTCTTTTTAGATCTTGTTTTTTTCTTTTTTTCTTATCTCTTCTTTCATGTCGTCTCTTCACCACCCTTTTTTTTTTTTGAATCTATGTTTTTATTTTGTTAGATCTCGTTTTTATATTTCAAATTTTTTATGTTTGCTACTTTTTGTGGTTAGTAGTGTTGTTTTACTGAAGTTTCACATAAAATGACTGAAGTTTCACATAAAATGACTGAAGTTACACTTTTATTAACTGAAATTACAAATGACTGAAGTTACACATTTTTTTTACTGAAGTTTCACATAAAATAACTGAAGTTTCACATAAAATGACTGAAGTTACACTTTTATTAACTGAAGTTATAAATGACTGAAGTTACACATTTTTTTCACTGAAGTTACACATTTTTTCACTGAAGTTACACATTTTTTTCACTGAAGTTTTTTTTCTTGAATACATGTTTTTATTTTTTAGATCTCGTTTTTATTTTTATGTTACACATTACTTTTTCAGATCTAAAAACCACAAGTTTTTTTTGTGCTTATTGGTGTTGTTTCACTGAAGTTTCACATATAATGACTGAAGTTTCACTTTTAGTTACTGAAGTTACTCATATAATGACTGAAGTTACACTTTGCTTAAGTTACACATTTATATGTTTTATATGTTTTTGCTTAAGTTATACATTTCACATTTAAATTTTATATGTTTTAAGTTACACAGTATGATTTTGCTTAAGTTACACTATTATGTTTTGATTTTAGTATGATTGATGGTGTTTTTGGACTGAAGTTACACTATTTTGGACTGAAGTTACACTAATAATGACTAAAGATAACATGTCTTAAAATTACATTATTAAAAATTGAAGTTACACTTTTAAGGACTTAAGTTACACTTTTAGGGACTGAAGTTACACTATTAAGATACTGAAGTGATACTATTAAGAGATTAAAGTTATGCTTGAAGTTGTACAATTAAGAACTGAAGTTATATTAGTAAGGACTAAAGTTACCAAAATATGCCTTAAAGTTAAATCAATTTAAATCAAATGGCTAAAGTTACCTAAACATGTTTTAAAGTTACATACATATGTCTTAAAATTAAAGTTACACAAATACGGTTTGAAGTTACACTTGTAAAGACTGGAGTTACACTCATAAAAAGGTTCAAATCATATAAATTTTCTAAAGTTAAAAAAATTCAAATTTATACCGTCGAAATCATATTTTAGCTTGAAGTAACACAAATAATGGTTGAAGTTACAATCAGAAAAGGCTAAAATCACATAAAATTTTCTTAAAGTTACATAAATTCAAATTTATTTAGTCGAAATCACATTTTAGCTTGAAGTTACACAAATAATGGTTGAAGTTACACTCGTAGTGACTAAAGTTACACTCATAAAAAGGCTAAAATCACATAAACTTGTCTTGAAGTTTCATAAATTCAAATTTATGTAGTCGAAATCACATTTTAGTTTGAAGTTACATAAATAATGGTTGAAGTGACACTCGTAATGACTGAAGTTACACTCATAAAAAGTCTAAAATCACATCAACTTGTCTTGAAGTTTCATAAATTCAAATTTATATAGTCGAAATCACATTTTAGTTTGAAGTTTCACAAATATGGGCTGAAGTTACACTCACAAATCTCAGAAATTCAAAAGTGCTCAAAAGTGATTAACTAAAGGCTAGAGAGAGAAAATTAATTAATTAGTGCATAGGTAAATGATTAGTGTTAAGTGTGTTTTTGTCTCTACAATCTCATCCATCCATCTCTCTCATCCAATGGCTAAGATGAGGACTCATGGACTCACAAAAAATGGTGGACTCATAAGAACCTATATATATATATATATATATATATATATATATATATATATAGAGAGAGAGAGAGAAAGAGAGAGAGAGAGAGAGAGAGAGAGAGAAAGAGAGAGAGAGAGAGAGAGAGAGAGAGAAATGATCAAATGTGTCCATCTTATTTCCTTGAGTCCATGAGTCCTTTTGTAGACCATTGGATCTTGGAGATGAATGGTTGGGTGAAAATAAGAAAATGGTCATTAATAAGGTGTTTAATCCACTTCTCTCACTACCACCCTAATTAAACCACTAATACATTCATCCCTCTAAATCAATTCTCATTCCTGCATTCATTCAAAACACTTCCTACTTCTCTCTAACAAAACACTCCCCCTTCTCTCTAAAACATCATCCTCTATTCTCTCTAAATTCAAAACAACCACCAAAACAAACAAAAAAACAAAAATCCTAGATCTAAAAACAAACCCTCCACCAGCCTCCACCTCGGCAGCCGCCATCCGACGCCGCCACCCACCTCCTCCAGCCACCCTCATCTCACGCCTTCTCCAGCCGCCCTCCTTACTCCACTTACCTCCTTCAACCACCCTCTTCCTGCCGCACCACCACCACCTCCAGCCACCCTCCTCTCACACCGCCATCTTGTCGCCACCGTTCGCAACACCACCCTCATCAATCACAACATCACCTACCATGACCCACCTTCAAATAACTCATATCTAGAAAAGTAAAACTAGATCTGGAAAAAAAAGGGTTGTCGACGACCTTCTGCCGCCACCACCCTCCGTCTCCTCCGCTCCCTTCTTCCCTATACATTCTCTTCTTCTCCTCTACCGCCGTTCACCACAAAACTGCAACCACCACAAAACCGGGACCACGACCACCACCATAACAATCTTCCACCGTCCTTCTACACCACCAACAACCACCACTAAAAAAATCACACACACAAAAATCTAGATCTATAAAAAAGACGAGATCTAGTTTCCGTGCGCCACCTCTTCCGCCGCCGACACCGACACCGCCACGCTACGACCAACCAGCCGCCTCGTCTTCCTCTTTCCTTCCACAACCCACGACGCCATTACCCCCTACCCCACCACCACCCTCCCTCCGTCTTCTTCTCTTTCTCTCTCTTTTTTGTTTTCTTTTTTCAGATCTACTATTTATCCTTTTCATTCCTTTTTTCCCTTTTTCAGATTTAGGGATTTGTTGGTAGATTTAGTATTATTTTTAATTTTATTACTTTTAGATCAACTTTTTTTTTCAAAACTTAGTGTTATTAATTTTTTTTTTCACCACTTTTTTTCTCTACTAAAAATAACTATTAATTTCAAAAATCAATAAACAAATTTTCTAGATCTACTTTTTTTTTTCTAATTAGTTGATTTTAATAATAACCGTATAAAAAGCTGTTTTTTTAATGACAAAAATAGTTATGTTTGTTGTTATTGGTTGTTATCATTGTTGTTTACTTGGTGTTATTGTTGACGGTGACTGAAGTTACACCATTAAAAGGACTAAAGTTACACTCTCAATCTATAAAAGTTACACTTTCAATGAACTAAATTTACATTTTCAACGGATTAAAGTTACACTCTCAATATACTAAAGTTACACTATTAATGACTAATGTTACGGTCGTAAAACAGTTAATTACATTATAAATGAATAAAGTTTCACTCTCAATATGATAAAGTTACATTGTCAAAAGCCTAGAGTTAGACTTTAAATTAGTTAAAATTTCAAAATTCAAAACTATGATGCCATAAAATTACTTAGTAAATAAAGTTACATTATTTTGGATTAAAGTTACACTCGTAAAAGGTTAAAATTACTCTACAAAAATATGGAAAATGTCTATTTTGGATTAAAGTTATACTCGTAAAAGACAAAAGTTACACCCTACAAATACGTAAAATGTCAAAAACTTGGACTTAAAATCACTTCTTTGTATAAAATTACACTATTTTGGATTAAAGTTACACTTAAAGTTACACTATAAAAATACGTAAAATGTCAAAAAATTATTTTAAAATCTCTTCTTAGTCACTATTTTGGAATAAAGTTACACTTGTAAAAGAATAGAGTTACACTCTAAAAATACGTAAAATGCCGAGAACTTGTCTCAAAATCACTTTTTAGTATAAGGTTACACTATTTTTGATTAAAGTTACACTTGTAAAAGGTTAAAGTTACTTTCTAAAAATACGTAAAATGTCGATAACTTGTCTTAAAATCATATCTTAGTATAAAATTACACTATTTTGGAGTAAAGTTACACTTGTAAAAGAATAGAGTTACACTATAAAATTACGTAAAATGTCAAGAACTTGTCTCAAAATCACTTTTTAGTATAAGGTTACACTTTTTTGAATTAAAGTTACACTTGTAAAAGGCTAAAGTTACACTCTGAAAATACGTAAAATGTCAAAATCTTGTCGTAAAATCATTTTTTAGTATAAGGTTACACTTTTTTGAATTAAAGTTACACTCGTAAAAGATCAAAGTTACACTTGTGAAACTGTACACTCGTAAAAAAACAAAAGTTACCCTTGAAAACAAAAGTTAAACCCTAAAAATGCTAAATTGTCATCAACTTTAAGCTAGAGAGAGAAAGATAATTAATTAGTGTATAAGTAAGAAATTAGTGTATTGGTTACTTTTTGCTTTTAATCTCAACCACCCAACTTGAAAGATCTAAGGGCTCATAAGAGGACTTAGGGACTCAAAAGATATGAAGGACTCATTTGAACCTTTCTCTATATATATATATATATATATATAAATTTATAGTATTGATAACTGCATACAACATATATAAATACGTAAAAAGTTTTTATATGCTATGCGTCAACATATACAACATGATTAAAACAGAACAAACCTTTCACAAAAAAAAACATATACATCATGAAAAAAAGGTTAATGATACTATCCATAGAAAAATACAGCAACCCGTTAAATAGTGTAAGAATGTACTCCGTATAACTTTGTTTGTTTTAATCATAATTCACGTGTAGACATATAACATACTAAGATTATATATATTCACATGTTAGGCCTAGCTTTTATAAGATCACCAATTAATAGAGGCCCAATCCTTGTAAAAGAAAATGAGCGAGAAAATTTTAGATTTGACTTATTCTTTTAGTTATAGGGGCACTAGACTTGAGGCAATTAACTAGGTCATGCTTTCAGCTATAGAAAAAAACCCGTATTATTTAATAAAGGTTGCGAATAAAGGCCCAGTTAAACTGTGTTACTCAACAATAGCAAGATTGAGTTTCAAACAAGGGTGGCCAATCACATTTTCTCCATCGCAGATAATATTGAACTGTGACTATTTTAGTTGTTCCCATAAATAAAGGAAAGAGTATTTATAAACTCTTAAAATAGAGGTATATGAACATGAAGAAGTATTGAGAGAATGAGAACGAAGAGAATAGAAGAATATATTGTATTAATTTCAATTATAAATTCGGTTATATAGCATGTCTATTTTTAATGATATCTTTTTCAATAAATGATTTTAACAACCTTTATTACAAGTACCTTTCTGAGGTCTAACTTGATGAGCTACCATGTTATCACAATGCAAGTATATGCAACCTTAGCTTCCTTCAACCTGTAAGTCCTTTAGTATTCCAATAGTCCAAACTAGTTCATTTGAGGTATAAGCCTTGGTCTTATACCGAGCATCAACTTGCTTATTAGACCATCCCCAAGCAGAGGTCGCGCTAATTAGGTCGCGACCTGGTTTTACTCTTAATCTCACTTTATTTACCTTGACCTACTTTCACTCCCCCAAGCAGAAGGTCACGACCTAGGTCATCAACCCAATAATTTTTCCACTTTACATCATTCCTAATCATTTCCCACCTTCTCTACCCCACTTTTGTTTAGTGTTCACCAATAGGAAGTGTACACATAAAGGTCACAAATATGGTCAATTTGCTTCACCAAAGGTCACAAATTGACCTTCTATGGCAAAGGTCACAAATTAGCAAAATAAGGTCACAACTTAAGTTTGGTTAATTAGATAATTAGCATGACCAAGCAAGGTCATGACCTAGCAATTGACCTTGCTTGGGGATGGTCTTAGTATTCCAACATGTTAATAATTTTCCTAATAATTCGCAGTTGCCACTCGGTGATCTACAACTATAAGCACATGTGCCCAATCTAAGTTGCTATATGCCTGTAATTGCATTGAGTTTGCTGATAGATAGACAATCATGTGTTGATTGTGCCCTTCGGGGACCTGAATACAAGCCGAGCTGCAAGATAATGTGGTTCCCTAGGCTATGACAATAAATGACTGAGGTGTTCCACATTGTAAGAAATATTTGCCATTGTCATATTTAAATAAAAGTCTTCTAACGAGTCTGTTAGAAAGTCAACATAAAAACCTTATAGCTTGTTAAAACCTCATAGCTTGTTAAGCATATAATTTGTTATGACCTCATAGAATGTTAAGCTAATAGCTTGTTAGGGGTTTGTTAGAAGTCAACTTGTACACTACAAGAAATGGTTTCATTAGCGACGGAATATTTGCGACGGACATAAATTCCGTAGCTAAAAAACCTTTGCGACGGATCCTGCGACGGAAATAGAAACCTGCGACGGACTTGCGACGGACATTCCGTAGCAGAGTTTCCAGCCATGGCGCCTAGAAATTTTACATGGCGGGAACTTCTGCGACGGAATTTCCGTCGCAAACTAGATAATAGCGACGGAAGTTGCGACGGATTTTCCGTCGCAAAAGCAAATCACTGACTGAAAACTCATCACTGGAAAGCCAGGTGGCAAGTTTTTCTGCGAAGGAAATTCCGTCGCAAGGCTTTTTTTATTTAAATTGCGACGGACTTGCGACGGAAATTCCGTCGCAAGTGTTTTGGATATATCCGAACAGTCACTTTCTCTTTCCCCGTGTTTCCTTTTACAAAAACCCCAATTTTTTTCCCTTCGTCAACCCAACGCAAGACCCCACCGGCGCCACCCCAACCCAAGACTACAGGAGCCACCACCTACACCACCGGAGCCACCACCTACACCACCGGATCCTTCAATTGGTACGCCCTCTTTCTCTCTCTCCCTCTTCTTAAATTGATTTTTCAGATCTACCACCCCCTCCCCTTGCCGGTGCCACCTACCTCCTCTCCTTGCCGGTGCCACCAACCCTCTCCCCTGGCCGGACCCGTCGCCCCCCCTCCCTTTTCCTCCTTTTCCCCTTTCCCTTCTTTGTTCTCTTTCCCTTCCCGTCGGCGCCGCCGTGCCCTGCCGCCGCCACCCCCTCTCGTTGCCGCCCCCACCCCATCTTTCCCTCCCTTCTTTGAATTGTTATAATTATTAATATAATATAATTATTACTCCCTCCGTCCCGGTCATTTGTCTACCTTTACTTTTGGCACAATTATTAAGGAAATGTTGTTCATATATGATAGACTTAGTACCCGTTCAAGAATTACACATTAGGTGTAATTCTTGAATAGTCCCCGTTTTGGGACTGTCTTTGAATCTTTCATGCCATTTAGGTGGTAAATACTAATTATTTTTTTAATTGTTATTTGACTATTAATTTTGGTTGACAGTTCCTTTAATGTTCTCTGAATACATATGTCGAGTGACAAGTCATTCAACATTGTGTATTTGGAGAACTGTAGGGAACTGCTGCCGAATTTTCGTCTCATAACAATTAATTAAATGATTAGTATTTACTAATGGTATGAAAGATTCAAAGATGGGTTTAGGTTGGAGAGATAAGGACCCATGAGATCGAAATATGGTTTTTTTGAGGTTAAAGATGTTTCGATAGTTGTTGTTGTGT
>JAIUZE010016303.1:0-11583 GCA_022085475.1 Heliosperma pusillum | reverse complement strand
TTGTCATTTTAATTATCGTCAATTAGATTAGATTTATTTTATTGCAATTTACATACTTGTCATTTAAATATCGTCATTTACATACTTGTCATTTAAATATCGTCATTTACATACTTGTCATTTTATTTCATGTTAGTAGTCTAGACAACCACCTCAAATGACTCGAACTTAAATGAAAATCACTCCATAGCAATTCATAGTTAACACGTACTCCCTGAGGATCGACACCCTACTTCCCTAATTACATTCCTTTATGTTGTTAGCCTAAGTGTGGGTAATTATTTTTGTATCGGGCTCGCGACAAGCACGGTCAAATTTTGGCGCCGTTGCCGGGGAGCACGATTTTGTTTATCTATGTATTGCTGATTTTTGTTTAAAATTCTACCAATTTTAGGTGCAACCGTACCTTTAATCGTCACTAACTTTCCTTTTTGTGTTTTTCTTGTAGGTTGACAAAAATGGTGCTAAAAAAGGAAGATCCAAGGTACCGGGTTTTTGAACTTGCTAGTGGGATCCTAAGGGTCCATATGACTTTGATTGCTCTCATTGAGGGTAACCAATTTAGTGGTAAGCCAAATGAAAACCCGTCACACCATATCCAAACCTTTTGTGAATTGTGTCAAACTTTTATGAGGGAGGGAATCACCCAAAACCAAATTAGAGAAACTCTCTTTTCTTTATCACTAAAGGGAGAAGCTAAATGGTGGTTCACCCATCGTTTAAAGGATGCCACAAAACCAATAGGGTGGGAAGAGATCATCATCGCTTTTCACCGTAGGTTTAAACCTCAAACCACTATGTCAAACCTATCAATTAATTCACAAAAAGAAAGTGGGGAAGGTTCACAAAGTAATGGGGGAGAGCGAAAGAAAAGCCGAGTGGAAACTTCAAATGATGTTGACACTACCACTTCCTTAGCCTGTCCCGTTCAACCAAAAGAAACCACCCCAAAAAGCACTTTATATCGTCGAAAAGCTTTAAACCCATTTACCTTACTAACAGCACCTTGTGAACTTTGTGGAGGAATAGGGCATGTACCTCAACGATGTGGGAATAGACTCACACCATTAAACCCCTTTCACCCACAATTTCGCCAAACTCAACCCACTAATACACCTCCTACTATGCCACACTCATCCTTTCAAAATGATCATGTGATAGCAAAAGTAGATGTCAAGTTAAGGGAAGTAATCCAAGCCCAACATAACATGTACTCATACTTCTTTTCTAGCTTATGCTCACTCAAATCAACCATTTTGTCTCTCCAAAAGAGAGTAGAAGAGTTGACCCCGTCGAGTTCTAGCCAAACCACCCAAGAGAGTGAAGAACTGTTGATTGTCACTATCGACATGATTAGTGACAAACCTTGTGATCATCCTCTTGGGAATGGAAAGAGTAAGGAGCCCATGTTTAGGTTACCCCATGAACTTTGCAACAATCCTACACTAAACAAGCCAACCCGAGTCCCTACGCAAGAGGAGACATCCCGTCTCGAAGCTTTGATCATGACATTGATAAAAGCTCAAGGGAAATTAGAAGAAAGAGTTGTTGAAACGACAAAAGCAAATGACGAAGCTTTCTCAAGGCTGGAGGCAAGGATTGGCAAGACATCTAGAGAAAAAGAAGCAACCAAAGATTCTCACAATGACCCTCCCCTTGAAGAAGGGAAGGTTATCATTCCTTCAAAACTTAAAGATCCAGGTTGTTTTAATATTTCTTTCACAATGAATCTTCGTAAGGTCAGAAATGCATTGTGTGATTTAGGAGCCGCTATTAGCGTCATGCCTTTTTCCTTCTATCATGACCATTGCCCAATACAAATGAAGATTACTAATACTAGCCTTCAACTAGCCGATGGATCTATGCATACTCCAGCAGGAATTGTGGAAGATGTCCTCATTCGGATTGGATACTTCCTTATTCCCGTTGATTTTTATGTCATATTTTCAAAGAAAGAAAGAGACGACTATATTATATTAGGAAGAGCCTTCCTAAATACAGTTGGGGCTTGTATAGATGTGCAAGGAGAGAAGATCACCTTTGAAATGGATGGATCAAGTGCCACCTTTGATAAAAAGGGGAATGTATTGAGTGTAGGAGATGGTGACCTCGAAGCATTCACAGCTTCGGAAATATTTTTGAATAAGATTGCCATGGATGTTGGCAAGGGTAAATGAAAAAAACTCAAGGACAAATCAAGCTACAAGGAGCTCATATCCCTTCATAAGGCTTAAGGAGGGATAAAAATTCAAAGTCTAGCATGACTTAAAAATGCGCTTATCGGGAGGCAACCCGTCTTTCTCTTTATTTTCTCTTTTATGCATTTTTTATTCCACTTATTAGACAATGACTTGGACTATTTTATTTGGACTATCTTTTTGAGATTTTGGGTTGTAATAGTTAGGAACAATTATCGTTTTACTTATATTTAGAAATGCATGTTTAGTTGATAGTTTTTAGTACTTGAAATTGGAGGACTTATTGAGACAAGAAGGAGCTATCCTTGGCCCATGTTTCCAAGATTATTGAGGTTAGTAAGTATGTTCAAGGACATAGCCAAAAGGTAAGGGCAAGTAGCAAAGAAAAAAGAAACAAGAACCGGAACAGCGAACGTCCCCGATCGGATTCGTGACTACCCGATCGGGTAAGTTGTCTGCTTCGAGTTTTACTCTATTTTCTTCTATAAAGCCAACACACTACCTTTGCTTGCTGCCATATTCCCGTGTTCTTCAACTTCAAAGCTCAAAATTTCTCAAAAATCTCCATTTCTTAGTCTTTTCTTACAAAATTTGTCACAATAGTTCATCCAAGGCAACATCTAAGCATTATCAAGTAAGTTAATTCTATTTTAGTTACTTCAATCTCTCTATTTTTCAGAAATCCAACATGAACAAACCCTAACCCAAATTTGGGGGTTATTGATTTTACTTGAAAAACTTGTTTAAATTGGATTTCTAATGCTTCTTACATGATATAGAGTGAATGTTAGTGATTAATTAGTATGCTTACTATGATTTGAATGCTCATATGCCAATTAGGATACTCATCTTTACTATATGCTAAGAACTTATGCTTAAGTGGTAGTATGATGCTTGAATTCATGCTTTATACTATGAACTTATGATCTTATTATGATAATTTAGCATTAGTACCTTTGAGTAGTGGCCAAACTCATGATTCAAGTGTATGTTGCTCATCTTAGTGACATATTGTTATGCTTAAGAGCATCCATTTGTGCTCAAAGATAGCATGATAATGTTTCACTTAGGTAGCTATGCTTGAATTTGTGCTTAGAGCCTAGAATTATAACTCTTATGCTATCAAATTGTGTTTATAATGAAGTGTTCTAATACTAGTTTCTTTTAGCAAAATGGCACCTACAATAAGGAGATCAAAGAGGGCAAGAACCTCCAACCAAGGAGAAAGTAGTAGAGCCCAAGAAGAAGACATAGAAATGATAGAAGCCGATGATCAAACCGGGAGTCAAGAAGAACAAGAAGCTATGCATGATCCTGACTTTCCGGATGTAGAATTTAGTTCAAACAAGCAATGGCAAAAATGGTGTATTATTAAAAGCAAAGGTATGAGAGCTACAAAATTCCTTGATGTTTCTTCTTTAAGACACATGAAGCTTTACGAGCATGTCAAGGTGTTATTTAGGGGTCTAGGAATGAATGCTAGTATGAACTTTAGTTATAAGACTTACCCTCAGTTGACCCTTGAATTCTTGAGCTCATTTGAGTTGCATAGGTCTAGGAATAAAAACTCTATGCCCCAAGTCCGGTTCCGATTGTTTAACGATGACTATAGTATGGACTTAGGGACCTTTGCCAGCCAATTCGGTCTCACCTTTGAGGATACTGTTACCTCACCTCCCGAAGGCTTTGATATTAGCCAGGTTTGGAGCGCAATTTCTACTTACCCTGTCTCTCGTTGGGACCATGTCCCACACCAACACATCCATCATCCCGCCATTAGAATCTGGCAAAGATTCATGGGATGGACCTTTTTGGGCCGAGCTGAACCTCATTTGGTGAGAAGGGTAGAGTTAGAAATTTTAGGAGGGTTCTTGAATGTGAATGGTGAAGAACCATGGTCGAATTATGTTGGAGCCAGTGTCCTCAACAGTTAGTGCAATAACATAAATAAATCTCTATAGGTTCACAGGGTATACTTTGTATTGTAATCAGTTGATTAACGTTTATCGATAACGGTTGGATTGCTAGATAAGTTTGACGTTATTGTCATACAGATGGCGGTGATCAATTGGTCCCTAAAAGTCACACCTAAAGGATGTGATTGAGAGATGTGATTATTTGAGAAAATAAGAATTATTGATGCATTATAACTGACTAAAAGGTTAGTCGGTGTTTGTGACTAAAAGGTAGTCAATGTGAGATGATATAATTATTTAATAACGATTAAATAATGTTAGCTAAAGCACGAATTAACTGTAATTCGTAATAAATTATAAAATGTTTATATTTAGGTTGGTAGTATATAATGTGAGCTTAAACGAATTAAAATGTTAATTCGTAATTAAACATAAACCGTTATATTTAATTAGCAGGATTATAAATATACCGATATTTATAATTGAAGTATATAGTATACGATTGTCATAATAATTGTTATGTTAATATATCCACTGCAAAATGTTGTAATGGACCTTATTAATGTATGACAACATATTAGACAAATATAATATGTATAACATTATATTAAATGGAAGCGAATATAACCGAAAAAGAGTCCAGATTACTCTGGAGAATTTCGGTCAAAATGGTAACAAAATAAGAGAAAAATATCCCTTATTTTCTTCTTTTTGTGCCGTGTGAAAGTGGGTATATGGAAGGAGTTTTACTCATTCTAACTGGCTAATTGAATCATCATTAATTCACATCACACAAAAAGATACAGACTCTTTTTCTCTCTAATTTTCTAGCAAATACAAGGGCATTTCTCGATCAATCTTGGGTGAGACGATTAGGAGGATATCTGCTTTGATATATGTTCTTAGGCCGAATTTACGAGGACTAAAGGTTATTCCTAATCCCTTTGTTTATTATGCAATTTCGTTTATGACCCGTTAATCATATAAATCGTAATTTCATTATAATCCTGTAAGATTAAAGGGATGTATACGGATATATTCCCACAAGTGGTATCAGAGCCTTAGGGCTATGAAATTATTTTATGTGATTTTCATAAATATTATATTGTATGATTATTAAAAAAAAAAAATTCGAAATTTTTTTTAAAAATCAAACTCACAGTATTTTTTTTATTTTTGCCGTGATGATTTTTTTTTTAGGGTTCCATTATAGATTCATTCATATTATTGTTTTAATCTGTTAAAGATGATAATATATGAATTTGTTGATATTTTAATTTAATAAGGATTAAATTAGAATGTAAATGGAATTGTATTGGATGTTAATGCACATCAATTTTTGTGCTATATATTTTCGGTATAAATTGTTTTAGATGTTCATATTAAAAGGTTAATTTGAATCATCTATTTGTATCAATGTTTAATAACGATTAGGCATTGTTTTGTTTGCACCGATCTAGTTAATATAAGCATAATCGTCTTAAAACCGTTCCAATTTTTGGTGCTGCTACAGTACAAAATAAAAATAAAAAAAAAATTTCTGTTTTTTTATTGCTGTTAGCAGCAGGCATTTTTTTTATTTTTAAATGTTTTTTTTCGGTTTTTTGCTTAAACCGTGAAAAAAAAAAAATTTGGGACTGGTACTGTTCACGTGAACAGTGAACAGTAAGGGAAAAAAAATTTGTTTTTTTTTTTTGGGCATTATAAAGATAATGTTTGTTTGTTATTGTGAAAAGGTTCACAATAATGATACCCGATTATTTTAAAAAAGGTTTAAAATAAAAATGGATTATGAAAGATTAAAATTGTTGTGGGCAATTAAGGAATTGTCACATAATTTTGATCGTATAATATGGTGGTTTGGATAATTAATCAACATAATTAATGAATTATGTTTTGTATAATTAATTTATTTAGTTGATGCAATTTTATTTATGTTGAATGAATGAATGAATTTATTTACGTATTTTTGCAATTGGTTGAAAAATGTAATACCTAGTGTGGCCTTAGTTAATCATGTTTTCGTAATGATGAAAACATGGTTTGGATGTAATTTTGAGATCTCGAATCTCCTTTTATTTTTCTTTTAATTATGGTTTGGAATTAGAATGTAAATAGGTTTATTTTTGTAATTTTTA
This sequence comes from Heliosperma pusillum, assembly GCA_022085475.1. Lineage (NCBI taxonomy): Eukaryota > Viridiplantae > Streptophyta > Magnoliopsida > Caryophyllales > Caryophyllaceae > Heliosperma > Heliosperma pusillum. Next base: position 5,331 of record JAIUZE010016303.1, on the reverse strand, counting down.
AATGTAATTTAAGAAGACTAAAGATGGAGATCGGATTGCTCACTCCCGCTACATGGACCAAGATGAGACAAAGTCAAGCTTCTCGGGTCCATTAGGATGGATTCCAAACTTGTATTTACTGTTCATTTTGGTAGATAGGTCACACTAGGACCGTTGTAATAGTTTACGTATTTTTCATTCTTTTGCTTTTCATTCACATGTTAAATAATTGCATCATATTCCGCCTAAACCAAACCACCTAAAATGCATGAAAAATGATTCATATAGTTTGAATTTTCATCCTGGACATACAGATGTCAATCGTTCATAGGGCCATCACCTTAGTCTAAATCATTCACGAAATGCTAGACATTTGTTCACTTAAAATGAATTAAATTTAAGATGATGGGATCTTCCTCTAAAATGAAAATTGAGATTAGTCTTTATAGGGATAACTACTATGAACCCCTTCTTCGTCGGAAGTCATAATATGACCCCTTCTACGTTGGGTAAGTAGTGAGTGTTGACCTATTTTATCTCAACATTATAGTACGAGTAATATCTCGGGATTATGATGGACTAAAAGATAGAATTTACAGAAATTTATCGACCAGGAATTCTAAAAGTAGAATTAGCCAAGAGGTTGGCTTATCAATTTACAGAAATTGAGTTTTGGGATCATTTATATAATTCTTGAGGGAGGTCAATTGTATAAATGCACGAGTCATCGCATTAAACAGTTTTTCATTAGACTCAAAATTTAAAACGATGAAACTTATCATATTCATTTTCTTTTTCCACAGTTTTCGAATTTGTTATATACAGATATAACTGCTAAATAACAATATGGCTGGCCATACTGATGACCCAATGCCAAGTGCCACGCTCGGACGTGAATCCTGGCTTAAGATCTTTATGGACAACATGAATCAGTCCACGCGACTGAAGAATGATGGGTCCAACTTTGCGGACTGGGAGGCGGCATTATGGAATGCTGCCATTGCTGACGGTAAGCTCAAGTACTTGACTGAGCCACTACCAACTAACCCAGGCCCCAATGCAGGAGTCAATGAAACACTTGCTTATAGTGATTTCGTAATGGAGGCGGGTGCGATAAAGAACGTACTCATCTTTTCAATGGAATCCAATTTGCAGAGGCGATTCATAGCCCAGGGTGCAAACAAGATTTTCACCACTCTCTCTAACGAGTTCTCGAAAGCTCCGAGAATCGTTAGCTATGAGTATACATGTCGCTTCTTTGAAGCGAAACTCCAGAAGGGCCAAGCGGTTAGCCCACACATTCTTGCTATGATCGAGAATGTCGAGAAGCTGGAGGCTCTTGGTTGCAAAATCGATGAGAAGATCATAATTGATCGAGTGCTTCATTCACTTAAGGATGGTTTTGCTCTTTTCAGGGCAAATTACTATATGAATGATATGAAGAAAAGTCTTCACCAGCTCCACTCACTTCTCGTACAGACCGAGAGTGATCTGAAATTGAGTGGGAGCTTGAAGCAGGACATTCTCATGATTGGCAACAAGGGTAGAGGTATGGGCAAGGCTCAGGCTGACCTAGCTGTAGGGAAGCCGAAGTTCAAAAAGCCAGGAAAGGTCAAGAGTGGGCCTGGTGAGACTAGCGGTAGCTCACAAGGCAAGACAAAGAGCAAGGAAAACATGGAGTGCCACCATTGCCACAAGACTGGGCATTGGAGGCGGAAATGTCCCGTGTATGCTGAAGACGTAAAATCAGGCCGCGTCACTCCTGTTGGTACGTCATATTTTATTCATATGATTGAGATTAACCATGCAAGTTTCGGAACTTGGGTACTAGATACTGGTTGTGGTTCTCATCTGTGTAATCATTTGCAGGGCCTAAGAAGCATCACAACTCTCGCTAAGGGTGATGTGGACCTGCGAGTGGGGAATGAAGCAAGAGTAGCTGCCGTTTCAGTGGGAACATATGTAATCCAACTCCCTAGTGGTTTTGAGTTATTGCTGAATAATTGTTACTATGTACCCAGTTTGTCGAAAAACATTATTTCTGTTTCCGTACTTGATAAGGACGGTTTTTTCGTTTTTAATAAAGGATAATAGCTGTATTTTCTCTTTAAACGATATGATTTATGGTAAAGCTGTTTCCATGAATGGAATATATGTTTTAGATCAAACCACAGATATATTGCATGTGAGTAATAAGAAAGCAAAGGTTGGTGACAAAGATCAAACCTATCTATGGCATTGCCGTATGGGACACATAAATGAAAAACGTGTGAAGAAGCTCATTGACAATGGGACTATCTCCCCATTTGACTATGCATCATTTGGCACGTGTGAATCATGTCTCATAGGCAAAATGACTCGAATTTCCTTCAAAGGTGTTGGAATACGCGCTGCTGACCTATTAGGACTCATACATACTGATGTGTGTGGGCCTATGTCAATCAACGCTAGAGATGGCTATAAATATTTTATCACTTTCACGGACGATTTGAGTAGATATTGATATGTCTACTTAATGAAGCACAAAAGTGAGTCCTTTGATAAGTTCAAGGAATCCCAGAATAAGGTTGAAAACCAGCTGGGTAGAAAGATTAAAGCACTACGTTCAGATCGTGGTGGCGAATATCTTTCGAATGAGTTTGATCAACACCTTAAAAACTGTGGTGTAGTACTACAGTTAACTCCACCTGGAACACCTCAATTGAATGGGTGTCCGAACGGAGGAAATCGAAACATTACTTTATATGGTCGCTCAGGATGAGATCACACGGTTTGTACCTGATTCATTGTGGTGGTTTTATTGCTCTTTTGTCAGCATATACTAATACTTAAACGAAGTCCGTCTAAAGCTGTAGACAAGACTCCATATGAATTATGGAAGGGAACGGTCCCTAACTTGTCCTTTATTCGGGTTTGGGGCTGCGAGGCTTATGTCAAGTGGAGACCTGACGATAAGCTCGGCCCACGATCGGTCAAGACATACTTTATTGGTTATCCAAAAGGATGTTTGGTCATTACTTTTACTCGCCTACCGAACATCAAGTTTTTGTTGCGGCTAGTGCGACGTTCTTAGAGAAAGAATTTCTCGAGAATAGGACAAGTAATGGAACCTTCGAACTGTCGGAGATTCAAGAACCAACAACCGAGAAACCAATGGAGGAAGTTGTTCCTTCATCATCAGCTGCGGTAAATATCCCTTTGGAACCTAGGAGGTCGGGTAGACCACTCTATCTCCAGGAATAACATTGGATGGTCGAGGAGAATGAGAGAGATGACGTTTTATCTAGAGAGTTAACGGAACCCGCTACCTATAAAGGGGCCATGACATGTTCCGACTCTAAGCTATGGCTTGAAGCCATGCAATCCGAGATGGACTCTATGTATGAGAATGACGTATGGGATCTGGTTGACTTACCTGATAAGGTTCGGCCTCTTCAGTGCAAATGGCTTTATAAAATAAAGCATTCTGTAGAAGGACAACCAGATACATACAAGACACGACTAGTGGCAAAGGGTTTCAATCAAGTGCAAGGATTGCACTATGATGAAATTTTTGCACCCGTAGTTATGCTGCGTTCCATTCGGATAATCTTAGCGATTGCCGCTTTTCATGACTATGAAATTTGGAAAATGGATGTGAAAACCGCCTTCTTAAACGGTTATTTGGAGGAGGAGTTGTACATGGTACAACCCGAAGGTTTCATTGATCCTAAAAATCCTAAGAAGGTATGCAAGCTTAAGCGTTCCATCTATGGACTTAAGCAGGCTTATCGGAGTTGGAATCATCGTTTCGACCAGGTGATAAAAGAGAATGGATTTACTCGATCGGTCGAGGAACCATGCTTATATATCAAGTCGAGTGGGAGCAAGATTGTCTTCCTAATATTGTATGTCGATGACATACTCTTGATTGGGAATGACATACCTCTCTTAACTTCGGTAAAAGTTTGGTTAAAGAACCATTTCCAGATGAAAGATCTGGGCCAGGCACAACGAATTTTGGGGATCCGTATCTAAAGAGATAGATCACGACGGATGTTATCCCTCAGTCAGGAGTCTTATATAGATAAGATTCTTGAGAGGTTCAGCATGACCAACTCCAAGAAGGGGAACCTTCCAATGATTTCTGGGATGCAGTTGAGTAAAGCTCAGGCACCAAAGAAATCGAAGAGGTCGAGCGCATGAGTCGCGATTCCTAGCATTCAAGCTATAGGGATCGATCATGATAGGCCATTGAATGCACACGTCCAACGTGTGGCATATACATTGAGTATGACTGAGTCGTTACCACAAGGCCAATCCATGGTGAGAAACCACACTGGATTAGCTGTTAAGAATATCCTTAAGTACCGACGGAGGACTAAGGATTGGGTATTGACTTATGGAGGTGACACTGAGCTATGCACAATCGGTTACGCAGATGCTAGCTTCCAAACGGATCGAGATGACTTAAAATCTCAGTCTCGATTCGTTTTTACTCTTAATGGCGCTTCGTTCAGATGGAAAAGCTCCAAACAAAGTGTTATAGCAGATTCTACGACTTAGTCCGAGTACTATGCTGCTTCAGAGGCTGTGAAGGAAGCTATATGGATGCGTCAATTCTTACAGGGACTAACTGTAGTTCCTAGTTCGGATGACCGTCACCATCTATTGTGATACCTAGTGGTGCCATCATTCCAAGCTAGGAGGCCTAAGTCCAGCAAACAAGGTCTAGGCACTGACAACGGGAAGGCTCTGATCCGAGATTTGAGATTATGTGGAGCAAAGGGAGATAGTGATAGACAAGATTGCTACGGATGACAACGTAGCAGATCCTCTCACTAAACCATTGAGATATGATAAACATGAAGGGCACGTTATTTCCATGGGAATCAAACGTGTTCCTGAGTTGTATTAGTTGTTTTGTATGGATTAGACACCTGTATCTTTTTCATAAAAACTATCTATAAAATCATCGTTTTGTTTATATTTTGCATTTCATGTGGGTTGTACTGACAACATTGAACACCACAAAGTGAACTGAATTACATTATATTTGTTTTGGTCCGTAATCGCCTTCATGAGCTGATAACTCTGGCAATTATTCTGTGAAGTCGATTGATGGTGGGTTCAACGAGCCATAAGTCAAACAGTTGACTGATCGATCACAGATGCGGGTTATAATGATACTGCGCAGGACATTTTGTGACGACGTTATGGAGTCCTAAATGTTTCGGAACATTAGGTGCTAGGTCGTGGATAGGACATCCATAGTGTTCCTCGAGTCGATTCTTTTGACTATCGACTGTCTCTTGAGATAAAGGCAGTTTTTGGGTGACTTTGGATTTCTTGTCTCATGGTCGAGTAACAGGA
>JAIUZE010016302.1:0-14148 GCA_022085475.1 Heliosperma pusillum | reverse complement strand
GACTCATAGGAATAAAATAGAAATCTCCGCCACGACCAGGCTTCAACAATTTTGATAAGGGACTCTATTATGGTCACTGCCCGACAGAGTGTCTCCACAGTCTGTCTATGTAAACGACCAGTCATCTCCATGACCCATGGTGCTGAACCAACCATCGATCGACTTACAATCTAGTCACTTCGAGACGTCACCTCAAATGAGTGACTAGGGACAAAACACTAAGTTCATCCTGTTCACTTGAATTGGATTCAACCTTTCTTTCAACCAATTCGGATAAACAAAGTATTAAAATTTAGTCAAACTAAATAAAGGAGTTTTTAATGAAACTCTAACAATGAATGCGATTATCAAATATTTGGAAAAATTGATACGCTATCAATAATTTCATATCTCATAATCTCTAGCAATTCAGGCATATATTTCAATCCCATTGAAATGACATGACTATCATGTTCAGCCTGTAAAAGGCATGGCTAATGGATTAGCAATACTTGCATCTTTTCCATCGTTCTGATTGCTATTTCTCTTTGTCTACGTAATCTCATATTACATAAAACTTTCTGAGTACGTGTCTAGGTTTGAATCTAGACTTCGGACTCTTGGCCTAAAGGTAGCTCCCACTGTTTTACCAGTATAATGGGATAGGATATACAACTATATGAACTATTTCTAGTCCCTACAATTGTGAATCAAAGCTCTTTCAGATGCATCAATCATATGACGCTAAGTACCTCCCCCATTTCCGCTCGGTTAAATCCGCAAAATAAACTGCCTGGAACACTTCCAGCGGATACATGACATGTATATCTGAAAATGTCACTCCTACTTGGAACCTTTCCAATAGTATTTTCTGTTTGGAACTCTTCCAACAGATAAATCTTCTATGAAACACAGCCAGTTCGTGATTTCAAATCACCTTGATTAGTTTGGAAACTGAAGTCTGTGTAACCCTTACACGCATCTTAATTTAAACTCCAAACACATGGAACATATCTTTTAGTCCTTCGCAAGTACTAAGGATGTTCTTTATGGCTATCAAGTGATTCTCACTTGGATTTGATTGCAAATAATTCGTCATACTCAAAGCATGCAAAATGTCGGATTGAGTATACATCACAGCGTATATAATTGATCCCGCAGCGGAAGCAAAAGGAATCAATTATGATGTGTTCAACTTCCTTGAACTAGTCAAAGATCTTATCAATATAAGAATTTTGACTCAATGCTAATATACTTTTAGATTTATCTCCATAAATCCAGATATCTAAAAGATGTATTCTACTTCTCCAAAATCTTCCATCATCTAAAATGATCAATATGTCTCCACATATAAGACTGATGAAAACCATATTACTCCCACTAAACTTCATGTATAAACATAATTCCTCGAGATATCGAGAAATATTTTATGACATGATTGACACATTAATTCCAATTCTTTAGTGCTTACTTAAGACATCCTCTTAAGCTTGCAAATTAACTTAGGATAGTTAGGATCTACGAACCCACATGTGAATATAAAATATACTACCTCTTCTAGAATCGTATTCGAGAAGGTGGTTCTTGAGGTCCAATTGACATCATACTATTATGATATGCTCTAATCGTTAAGTATATTCGAATGGATCAAAGAATTAAGGTTGGTGCAAAACTCTTTGCCTACCAAGTTATCTTTGAAAACATTTTAATGTTCATCCATGCAAATTTCGATCTTAAAAATCAATTTACATTGAAGAGGTCGTACTTCTTCAAGTAACATTTACCAGGTCACATACCTGACAATCATGCATGGAGTCCATTACGAATCGTATGACTCTAAGCCATATCAAGAAGTTGGGACTAAAAAACAGTCTTTTATAAGTCACATATTTCATCACTATTAAGGAGTGATAAAATTCCACCTGACCTCCTAGGTTCCGAAGAAACAACTACTGAACAAGCAATGAGGAAAACTTTTTCCGGACCATATGCTCAGTTTGTGTCTCTTGAAACATTTTCTCCCACTTTGTCTTATCAAGAAATAATCGTATTTTTATTGAAAGACAGCATCACGAGTCACAAACGCTTTGTTCTCGTGGTCAATATGGATTATTGAAGCACTTGTTTCATTCGGATAACTTACAAATTAGGTACGCTACCCACCCATATCATATATGGAATGAAATCCCCATATCGTATATGGAATGAAATCAGACTGTTTAAATGTGCTATGATATGGTGGGAAAAGAAATAGCAGACAAAAATATTAAGATCCCAAGGTTAGTCAAATGGCTCATTTTGACTTGATAAAGACAAAACCATATCGTATAAGGTTCTGTTTCTCTATTCAACAACACCTTATCTTAATAATGTGTGTTAGAGAAGTAAACTTGTGAAACCATTTCACAATACTTTTGGTGAAAATCAAAGTCAATACTTAGATATTTATAGTTACGATTTAGTCGTAAGTCCTTGATCTAATGTTCTAGTGGTTAACTACTTCTCATTGAAGCTCTTTGAACTTTTCAAAGATTTCTCTTAGCACCTCATTAAGTAGAATCAAACATAATATCTACTTAAATCGTCGGGAAATCAAGTGAAGTAATCATTACCATCTCTGGTTGTGTTTGTTATTGGACCACACGTATTCTTATGTAATGGGGCCAATAATTTACTAGTTCGATTTCCTTTTCAACAAAAGGGCACGAATAATCTTGCCTTGAATACAAGATTCGCACGAACCATAAGATTCAAAATCAGATGGTTTAGGGATAGTTGTCAATACTAGCCTCTTAATGTGCTACACAATCCAGAATTAAGATTAGATAAGGGTCACCAATTTTGAGCCTTTACAATCTATATGACAAGTAATTACTAGTTTAGGTCAAGAATATAATTACCTTTGATTGGTATGGTTATAACCATGGACCAAGTATAGGCATAAAAAGATACAACGTTTGTTCTATTCACAAAAGTGAAACACTTGTGTCGTACACAAAAGTGGATACTATATTCTTTATTTAGAGGTTATGTACATAATAACGTTTATTAAAGTATACCTCTAAATCCAAAACTAGATTGATCACATTATAACTTTTATATGTCTCTATAGAAATAAAACTACAATAGTTATATTTCCCTTGTAGGTCGACATTTAATTATGGTTAGTCGTCGCACGAATCATTATTATATGCATTGAATACATTGATGAAAACCATAATGGATATCTAATACCCAAAAATATTTGCATTTAGCAAAACAAATGTCGATCATATAGATATTATGGGTGAAAAATTACACCCTATTTCTAACTCTTTAGAAAACTTTGGGAAGATTCTTTTCTTGTGTCCTACACTGTAAAATAGAATCGTCAAAAGTTGGGTTCGACACCTTGCTTGGGTTTTACTTTACTATTCAAAATAGTCTTGCCCTTTTCCCTTGCCTTGTGTCAAGGTTAAGCCAACCTACTCTTGAACCTCGTCTTAACAATTAAGAATATAAACATCATTCTAAGTGCTCCCACTCACTTTCATGAATCTCTACTTAGACAAGTATGTATTATTGTGAAGACTATTCTTCATTTCATTCATGGTTTTACCTTCAAAAGGATAAACCTTTCATGAAGTGATTACGGTATTTGGTTGTTCACGATTTCAAATAAATCGATTAACCTAGTCATCCCAACTAATTTGGCCTCTTTTGAGGTAAGCCTCGATAAGGAGTATAATGACGACATACCAAAATACAAATATTTTCTTTGGAGCAAAAATTGATGTACCATTGTTATAAGAAGGCGTCACAAAATATTCAAAAACGCTTTTGACTAAGTGTGACTTATTCATTTACTCTTCATAAGAGACATTTGCAATGGTGAATATGAGGATCAAAAGATAAAATTCATTTTGTCTTTAGCTACGGTGGTATAAACGGAGATTGCAATCAAAATGCTACCGTATAAAATAATGGAAACCTTTTCCACGATTGAACGGATTTATAAGTTCATAGAAGAAAAATAATTGTCATTGCGCGAATAAAAATAAATATCAACGGAAAATAAACATTCATTGCTTATATATATTTTAATTGTAAAAAACAATTTTAAACAAGTCACTCATATAATGACCCCTCACGAAATTACATAAGTGATTCCAAGACCCATCTTTAGACAAAAATAGTCATCGCATGCTACCTTTATCTAAAAATGGTTAGTCAATACTTGACTAATTCTACACTTAGAACTCTTGGTTGACGGATTTCAACTAAATCCATCTCCTAGTCCCAAGATAACGCTTATCTCGTTGAGTCCAATCCAATTTTGGCTTGTGATCGCATCACCCTACTTACCCGAGGTAAAAAGGGACCCACAAGCGTGGTAGCCCTAATGAACACAGGGTTCATAGGTGTTACTAATTGGTAAGGCTAAATCTCAATTTTTTTTTTTTTTTTTAAGTTATGTGAGAGGTCTTGTCAATTTTGTTATTAATTCCCTATAAGCGAACTAAGTCGGTGAATTGTGAATAACGTTGAATTGACAATCACGGTAAATAAAATGCATGTGTGACGATTTTGGCATGAGCGAAAATAAAGCAAGCAACCAAGCAACAATAAAATCCTAGTATGGCCACCTAGCTAATCAAAATTAACTAGATAGTTACAAATTCGGAAACCAACTCCTTGGTCACTTGCCTCTTCACTTGGAACACTTTCCAAAATGGCACCGTCTTGAGGGAGTCACCGGTCTTCATAAAAATAATTACAAATATACAAATATACAAATTCCTATTATACATTTATTCTATGAAATGAAATTATTAAAATTATACAAACCGGCGATACGAGATCGCAATAAAATTACAACCAAACCGTTATTCCCTTACATTACGGGTAATAACGATAAAATAACTAGGCCATACTAGGTACAAACTTTGCATAAATTATTAAATAAATGACATTCATTCATTCAAACATAAATAAAATAAATTGCTGCAAAATTCATGCCAAAATTGTCCTAAGTTCAATTCATGCTCATTGTAGCTCGATTTCTTCCGGGATTCATTGATTTTTAACCATTAAAAAATCAATATCAACATTTAAATCGCATTTAAATTCAAACTAATTAACTAACCTGTTTTAGAACTCAAAATTAGTCACTACTAATTTTGTTGGTCATTAATTAAATCGATTTGATTTCATTTGCTAAGTATTATGGTTTAATCATAACGGTTATGAAATAAAACCAAAATAAAATATAAACATCATAAAATTTGAAACCAAAAATTTTGTACATTCTGGAACAATTCCAGGAACTATAAAAATAAAAAAACATTTGCTCAAAAATTTAAATTAATTTTATGAACAAATAGCTTTGTATTTAATGGTTTTATCAAATAAAAACATTAGATATAGTAAAACAGTGAAACAAATTATGAAATTTCACCAAGAGTATCAACATCAGAATGTTAAATGTACAAAAAAATTTCAAGACCATAAATGGACGTTTCAATTTTATGAACATTATAATCTCATATTATCGACTTTTATCGTATAAAAATCAATAAACATGCAATACATAAGTAAAAATCACGAAACTTTACATACAATATGTAAGAAATTCATGTGAGATCATATTAAAATTTCATGGCCAGAATCAACATGAAACTATTTTTAGTTAACTTTTAACTCATAAAATGCATGTTAACTCGGTTTAAACGCCAAAAATCAAAATAAATAGCAAATTAATCCCTAAAATCACGAAATTTGACCACAAACATTTTGAGGTAAGTAGGTATACATGCACCAAGCAATTTAGTCAGAATCGTATTTTAACTCAAAATCTTTGATTTATTAGTTATCTTATAACTTTAACAAAAATGTCCAAAATGAACATGCATGCTACAAGCTAGCTCTGATACCAATTGAAAGTTCATAGACCTTAATTAGACTCCTCTAATTAATTACCAAATTACTTTTTAATTTAGTTTATAATGATCTATGTAACATGCATGCAAACATAAAGACATTTACATAAAAGAAGAAATTTCCTCACATTGATATGGAAATTATATGGGCACAACAAGAACTCCTTCTTGTTTTTCTTGAGCTATAAATATGGATGAACACATGAAATCTCCAAACTAGAAGACCTCCTTCAAGTTGCACCAAGATGACACCAAATAATCTACCCTTATTATTAACTAGATAATAAGATAGATATAATACTACTAATATTATGACTATATTACTACACTAGTAATACTTAGTAAATATTAGTATTTGAGAGTTTTATTGAGAAGAAGAGTTTTAGAAAGAAGAATGATAATTGAAAAAAATCAAGTTATGAAAAATGAACAACCAATGTTCATTGTCTAGCCACTTTTGGCCGGATGTTTTAGTCCCTAAAAGGACTCTTATTTTTGTTTGATTTGTTCACATGCATTTGAGTGGAGTGTTGTAGTATATATGATGATTATTCTTACTTGTAATGTCACTTTCATAAGTAACTAAATAGTAAAACCAAGAACTAAAATCATCACCTTTGAACTACAACCAAAACCGGTCCAATTGGTCTAGTTAGGTCCATTTTGATTTTTGATATTTGTCTCACAAATACTTATTGATCATATGGTTAATTATCTTGTATAATTAAGTGTTAATTTGATCATATAACAATTATATGACTCAATTAAATAAATAATATGTACTTAACATTTTAAGTAATATTTTACCATTATATCAATATATAATGGGTCCCACAATGCATTGGTTAATTTATTTTACAACTCCTTGTAAATATAATTAACTAATTACCTCTATCTCAAAACCTCAACTAATTTAGTAATTTAACGATTAATTACTAAGTTAAATCTTATTTAATCGTATTAAAATAAGATATAAATTTATTAGTCAATTATCGCATAATTGAAAAATAAGTTTAATCGAATTTGAGTTCTTAACTCAATTTCTAACAATTAACTCTCGTACATATCGAATATATGTAATGTACTAATTAACTGTATCGTATACAAATAATTAGTTACTATTTGGATTTCATCCTTTAGGTGTGACCGAAAGAGATCAGTTGATCACCGCCGTCAAACGACAATAACGTCAAATTCTAGTTAGCCAACCGTTATTGATTTACGTTAATCAACTGACTAATCATATATATAGTCAATAATTATCCCAATTATATTCCATAATAAGATTTATTATGTGGAGCACTATTGTGGAGGACACCTACTCCAACAAATTAACCCGGTTTCCTTCCAACCAATGCTTAACTACTAACATCTCATAGCATGCAATTTTGTCACGTCCGCCCCGTCGCGGAATCACGGTATTCCAAAAAAAGTTTAACAGAAATTTCAGTTTAGGAGACACACTACCAGCCAACACGCAACTCGACAACGACGCCCCAACATCAAAATACTGCTTAACTTCCAGCTTAGCCACGTCCGTCAGCTCATCCCATGACGTACTCGGATTGATTTTGATTACATCATCAGGAACCGAAAACAGAGTACAAAAGTCTGTCACGGAAATCGAGACTGAACGGCCATTTATGACGGTATGCAACACTCCATTGTCTAAAGAAACAGAAGAAAAGAACTGAATTACCTCAATCGGATACACCGGTCCCGAAAACTGAGCCACCGTTTCCCATTCTTGGAAATTCAGAAAATCAGAAAAGAATCCCAAAGCCCTATACTTGTCACACCAAGCCTTAGGATAATACCGACCACCGTGTATTCCATATTGAGCAACCCGGTTCACAAGTTTTCTTTCGTCTTTTGTAAGACGGAGTTTATCAATTTCCGAAGATGTTTCTTGAGGCGAAAAATCACGGAGGGTGACCCGTGTACATGCCTCGGGTACCATGTCAGTTGTTTCGACCGAAGGTTCTTCTTGGACTCTACCTTTGCCTTTATTTAACCGTCTTCTTTTCGTACCCTCAAGACCCGCACTCGACTCGGTTTGGTTTTGGTTGGGTGATGGTTGTGTAGGAGAAGAAGAGGTATTTTTAGGCAAACTTGGCTTGGGAGTTTTTGGGTTTGGATTTTTGGAAAGTTTTGATCTAGTGGAAGCCATTGTTGAAGGTTGAAGGTTTGGGTGTTTGTGTGTGGGAGCCGTGAGGTTGATGAAGAGGGTAGTAAAAGTTGGTTGAGTATTGAAGTGGTAAAAGTAATAGGTGGAAGAGGGTAATTATGATTGTGTAAGAGGTAGGGTAGCTTTTGTACTTGGGCACATGGTGTGCCGTCCCAATTGATGTCTTTCCTTTTTTTTTTTTTTTTTTTTTTTAATTTGAATTTGGTTAGGAAAAAGAATCTTGGGTGGTTATTTTTGTTGGGATATGGTAAGGATAGAATTTGGTAAATAAAAAGATATGGAAAGGTTATTTTGTTTGAGAATTTCGGCTAGTATAGGATACATGGGTAGAATTTGGCTCAATTTTGGAAAGTGAATAAGATAGGTTTTTGGCAAATATGTGGTTCATAATTCAATTTCCATAAAACACTAAATATGCAAGATACTCACGTAAAATATATTATATTAAACACAAATATACTAGCAATGAAATATGCGGACACAGTCATATAATCTCGTCTTAATCTAGCCAGTCACGCAGGTTCACAAAATAAATAAGATGAATTTAACTTGCTACCGATTAAACCAATTTCCAACCGCAAAATCTCAAAACGTCTTCTCGCTAACGCCTTTGTTAAAATGTCAGCCCATTGAACATCAGTACTACAAAATTCGAGTTTAATGTTGCCCTTTTCTACATGGTCACGCAAAAAATGATGTCTAATGTCTATATGCTTAGTACGAGAATGCTGAGTTGGGTTCTTAGAAATAACAATAGCACTCGTATTATCACAGAAAACAGGCATACAACCAACATTAACCCCATAATCACATAGTTGTTGCTTTAACCAAAGTAGTTGAGAACATACCAGTCCTGCAGCGATATATTCGGCTTCTGCAGTAGATAACGCAACCGAATTTTGCTTCTTTGAGCCCCAAGTAATTATGCAAGGTCCAACAAACGTAGCAAATCCAGAGGTACTTTTTCTATCTAACGAACATCCCGCATAATCTACGTCTGAATATCCTACTAGATCGAAATTGCACTCAAGTGGATACCATAAATATAAATTAGATGTACCAATTAAATATCTCAAGATACGTTTAACTGCAATCATATGTGATTCTTTAGGACATGATTGAAATCTAGCACAGACACATACGCTGAACATAATGTCAGGCCTACTTGCAGTTAAATATAATAAAGAACCAATCATACCTCGATATGTAGTCTCATCTACGGACTTACCATTTTCGTCTAAGGTCAACTTTTTGTCAGTTACCATAGGCGTGTCCATTGGATGAGCTTTCTCCATACCAAATTTTCTGATTAGCTCCTTGACATATTTTTGTTGGTGAATCTTTATGCCTTCTTTGGTTTGTTGAATCTGCAGTCCTAGGAAGAATTTCAATTCTCCCATCATACTCATTTCAAATTATGAGGTCATAAGATCTGAAAAATACTTGCACAATTTATTGTTAGTAGAGCCAAAAATAATATCGTCTACATAAATTTGAGCAACAAGTAAATCAGAACCCTCGGATTTTAGGAATAGGGTTTTGTCAACAGATCCTCTTTTAAAATTGTTTTGTAATAAAATTTTTGACAATCTATCGTACCAAGCCCTAGGCGCTTGTTTCAAACCATATAAAGCTTTATCGAGTTTAAAAACATGGTTTTGAAACTTGCTATTCAAAAATCCAGGAGGTTGTTCAACAAAAACCTCTTCTTCCAAATAACCGTTAAGAAATGCAGTCTTAACGTGCATTTGGAATAATTTCATTCCTTTATGAGCTGCGAAGGCGATGAGCAAGCGAATAGCTTCAAGTCTTGCTACTGGAGCGAAAGTCTCGTCATAATCAATCCCTTCTTGTTGATTATAACCTTGAACGACCAATCGAGCCTTGTTACGAACTATAACTCCTGAATCATCCAATTTATTTCTGAATACCCATCGAGTACCAATCACAGTTCGATTAGGAGGTCGTGGCACAAGGTGCCATACTTTATTGCGTTCGAACTGTTGAAGATCCTCTTGCATAGCCACAATCTAGTCGGATTCTGCAAGAGCTTCCTTTATGTTGGTAGGCTCTATGGTAGACAGAAAAGAATAGAATGAACAAAAGTTATTTAATGTTCGCCTCGTTTGAACTCCCTTATTCAAACTTCCTAGGATACTATCCATAGGATGAGAACTCATATATTTCCATTTCTTAGAGTTCCTAGGCTCATCATCATCTTATGAACTATCACTTTCCTCAAATGATTCAGAATCAAGATTGGTTCCCCCTGAGTTGGACTCTGGGGCTATAGCCAAAGTTGGTACAACTTCAGTCACACCATCTGGATCCTGGTTCAAAGTTATAGCATCATCAGCTATAACTTCAGTTACCTTTTCCTTGTTTCGAGAAGAGACGTTCGTATCATCAACAATTGTCTCAGTTCTTTGTTCAAGGTCATTTGCGGATTTATCAAGTTCATCATTGATTCCTTCAATAACTTCTTCATTATTAAATGGTACGTCATCTCTGGAGAGGCGAAACTCTGGATCATTCATGCCTTCTTCTTCATTCTGTTCAACTTGTTCAGGCACATTATCTTCATCAAATACAACATGAACACTTTCTTCTATGCACAACGTTCTTTTGTTAAAAACTTTAAAAGCTTTACTATGATTAGAATAGCCAACAAACACAGCTTCGTCACTTCGTGGATCAAATTTGCTCAAATTACTTTTTCCATTATTATGGACAAAACATTTACTCCCGAAGCAACGAAGGTGAGCTATATTGGGTTTTCTCCCTCTTAAAAGTTCATAGGGAGTCTTTTTGAGAATAGGTCTAATCATAGCTCTATTGTGCACATAGCATGCAGTACTTATGGCTTCTGCCCAAAAGCTCTTAGGAAGGCCACTACACAAAAGCATAGTGCGGGCCATGTCCTCTAATGTTCTATTCATACGTTCCACGACACCATTTTGTTGTGGGGTTCGTGGTGCAGAAAAGTTATGTCCTACACCATTCTCCCTACAATATTCTATAAAAGCTTGATTATCAAATTCGGTGCCATGATCCGTACGAATGGAAACTAACTTTTTATCATACTTGTTTTGGGCGAGCTTCATTAGTATTACAAACTCATCAAAAGTTTCATCTTTAGTAAATAGAAAGATAGGCCATACATACCTGGAGTAGTCGTCGACTAGGACGAATACGTACCTTGATCCACCGCGGCTTCTAACTTTCATAGGTCCACACAAGTCCATGTGTACCAACTCAAGTGGACGCTCTGTACTTACTACTCTTTTCGGTTTGAATGAAGATCTAACTTGTTTACAACGGGCACATGAGTCACACATCTTTTCTTGTTCGAATTTGATTGAGGGTAAACCCTCAACTAAATCCCACGATTTAAGTTTCTTTAAAATTGTTGGACTGATGTGTGCAAACCTCTTGTGCCACAGGCATGAATCATCCACAGTGACTTTCATGCACGTAAAGGAACTTGTAGTGACTTTGTTTAAATCAATCATATACACGTTCCGTTTACGTAAGCCTTCTAAGATAACGTTACTAGTACCTTCAACTATGATACGACAAACATTTGAATGAAAGATGACTTTGTTGCCTTTGTCACATAGTTGAGAGATACTTAGCAAGTTATGCTTCAGGCCATCTACCAGATAGACGTTATTAATAGCATGTGAAGAAGATATACCAATCTTACCTACACCGATTATGTTGCCCTTCTTGTTGTCTCCAAAGGTGACCTTGCCACCATTGAAGGGCTCTAGTGAAAGAAAAAGATTCTTGTTTCCAGTCATGTGTCTCGAACATCCACTGTCGAGATACCATAGATTATTTTCTTTCACTATTACCTGCAAGAGAATCAAATACAGCCTTTAGGTACCCACGCTAAGTTGGGTCCTTTATGGTTAGTGACTCTATATATTTGATCCTTCCTAACCCATACCTGTTTGACAATTCTTTTCTTCTTAGGATAGGGTTTGCTAGGTTTATTATATTGTTTGTTATTGTTGTGACGCACATTAGGTTTAAACGACTGCTTCTGATTCACGTTAGGTTTAGATTTTGAAGGTACAGATGTGAAATCGAAAGCCATGTCATAAAACCATCTAAACTCATTGTTTCTAACCTCATCACGTTGAGGATCAGATTCGGACCCATTAACACTTGACACGTCATGCTCTTTCACAAAATCAGTTTGATTTTTGTTGTCGTTGACATATTTGACACAATTATCTTTATCATGACCGTTGTGACCACAATAACTGCAAATCAGATATTCTGAAAGATTGACATACTTCCTTCTTCTGAAATCACGGTCAGAAGGAGTGGATTTGCACTTATCATGGTCTCTACGACTATAGCATTCATGACCAAGACCTTTCTTCATGTTATTGTTAGACTGTTCGGTAAGGAAGTCTAAGACCTTCTGACTTCCTTCCCACTTATCATGAACTATTCGTGCATGTAGGAGCAATTCCTTCAAAGACTGAATTTCTTTTTCACACAACGAATGATCTACATTCAAGTCTTTGGAGGGATTGTTCTTTTTGAAATTTTCACGAAAATCATTAAAACGTTTGTTCAAGATAAGTTTCTCCTCATTATGTTGACTTTTGGCTTGGGAGAATTCAGCCTTCAAATCTTTCAATTGCTGAGAAAGAAAAGAGTTTACTTTCTCATGATCAAGAATAACAACTTCCTTCGCCTTAGCTTGAGATTGTAAAAGCTCATTGACTTTCTTCAATTCTAAAGTTATAGCTTCATTAGCTATAACTTTGGCTTGAAGATGCTTAATGTTGAGCTTTAACTCTGAGATTATAGCTTCATTAGCTATAACTTTAGACTCAAGAGCTTCTTTCTCAACATTTGTATTGTCTGAAGTTATAGCTGAAGTTGCCATAACTTTAGACTTGAGCTTTTTAGCTTTGGCCTTTAGAAGTTGGTTTTCCTCAGCAATATCAAGAATTTGTTCTTTAAGATCTTTCAATTCTAGACTCTGCTCATGACAATGATCTAAGGCTTCTTCAAAATACTTAATTAAAGACTTCTTAGATAAATTCTTAACTTGCTTTTTATATTCAAGATGACTAACCTCTTCGTCATCTTCTGAGTCTGGTTCTGAATCTGAGTTGCCAATAAGCCACATCTCGGATTCACTTTCATTGTCACTGTTAGAAATTAGGTCAAGACTGACGTTACTTAGACACAAGTTGGCGACTTCCTCTTCCTCTGACTCGTCGTCTTCTGTGTCGAGATCTCCCCAGCAATAAGCCATCATTACTTGCTTGAATTCCTTCTTGGTTTTGTCTCGTTGATTTTTGTCTTTGATTTTCTTCCATGTGGGGCAATCTTTGATCATGTGATCATTATCCCCATATTTGAAGCAACCGCGACTTGAAAGAGACCCTTTTGACTCAATTGGCTTCTTGTAAGATTTGTTGGTGTTATTGTTAAACGTTTTCCCTTGTGGTTTATTAAAGAACTTTTTCTTAAAACGTCTAGCGAATAACACTGTTTCATCTTCAAGATCCGAATCTTGTCTTTCACTAGATTCGGCCTGTAAAGCCACCTTCTTGCTATTACTATAATTTGCCGCATCTTCATCAAGAGTAATCTCATGAGCCATTAGGGTTCCAAGTAGCTCTTGATAAGATAGGTCAGATAGGTCTTTACATTCCTCAATTACCGTCACATTAGGTCTCCATCGTTTAGATAAACTTCTAAGGATCTTCCTGGCAATTTCCTCGGAGTCAAAATTTTTTCCAAGATTTTTCAATTCATTAATGATACTGGAGAAGCGAGTGGACATGCTGTCAAGCGATTCATTTTGTTCCATGGAGAACAGTTCGTATTTTCGCATAAGTAGTGCAATACGTTGCTTTTTGACAACAGTCGTCCCCTCATAGGCTAACTCAAGACCATCCCATATTTCCTTGGCAGTAGAACTAGATGAGAAACGATCAAATTCAGTATGGGTCATGCCGTTTAGCAACAGACTGATAGCCTTTGAATTATTATCAGCTTTCTTATAATCTGCCTCAACATAGTCATCTT
>JAIUZE010016298.1:0-12097 GCA_022085475.1 Heliosperma pusillum | reverse complement strand
CTATGTGTTTAATGCCCGACCTCTTCTCCACGAAACCCTAATACTATAAATAGATGCTCTAGCCCTCATATCATATCATCCATCTCTTTATACTTCTCTTCTCTTCTCTTCATATACTTTTCTTTAGATTAGGAGGAGGGGGAACTAGCCTCCCTTCTCTCATTTTCTTCTTCTTTAGTCTTTAGTTCTTAGTTTATTTATGTCCCTTAGTTTAGATTAATAAGGATTTCATCCTTGTAATCTCCTTTGTGTGATTCAAGCGTTGCAATTCAAGGATCGTTTATTATATGCAAGGATTTTCTATTAGTGTTATCATTGTCGTCATATAGGTATTTCTGTTTTATCCCTTGTTTAATGTTCTTATTGTTTTCCATTTGATTGTTATTCGCTTTACATATTGTCTTAGATTCATTTTAGTACCGTTATAATCGTTGTTTCGTTTCCTAGATTATCAATTAGCGTCGTTATTATCGCCATATAAAAAGCCAAAACCAAATAAACATGTCTATCCTAGTTTTCATTGTTAATATCATTTTAGACATAGATATCATAATGAGTGAGTAGTCATCCTTTCTAGGGTGTAGGGTAGCCATGTTAGATTGATTAAAAGATGTTAATTGGATAAAGGAATTGTGCCTTTAAAACATTGTGTCTATGCATGTTTGGATTGTAACGATAGTTAACGATTTTTAGCTAAAATCATTTGACTAGTATGGAATTCTTTTCCAAGGTAGATATACAAGAATTGAATAGACAAAGCGTGACGTAGTGGATTAAGACCTAGTAAATCGCTCTAAAAGCCTGCTAGACCATCTGATCTATGATTGTAATGAACACGCCATTCTTACGAACGCTCAATGAATTATTTGCATATCCTAAATCCAATTTCATCACTATATCAATCTACATGTGTGAACCTACTTCCCTATATGCTTTTCATTACTTGCTTTACTATTTTTATTTTGTTTTTATTTTGTTTTTATTTATGCTTTATATTAGTTTAGATATCAAAAATCTCAAAACCCAAATAATCATTAGATAGAACTCAATTGCGAGACAATTCACATTACATAGGAAACACCATCTCCCTGAGGATCGACCCCTACTTCCCTAATTACATTAATTTGTTATTAGCCTAGCCTGGGTAATTTATCTTTGTAATGGGCTTACGACAGGCCTGATCATATGTATTGACATATTTTACCTCAACAGAAATTTATCGACCAGGAATTCTAAAAGTAGAATTATCCAAGAAGTTGACCTATCAATTTACAGAAATTGAGTCTTGGTATCATTTATATAATACTTGAGGGAGGTCAATTGTATAAATGCAAGAGTCTTCGCATTAATCGGTTTTGCATTAGACTTAATTAAAACGATGAAAATGCTTATTATGTTTTATTTCCTTTCTCGCAGTGTCGCATTCTTTTATATCGATAAAACTGTTATAACAAATGGTTGGACATGCTGATGCCCCTATGCCAAGTGCCACGCTCGCACGCGAATCCTGGCTTAAAATGTTCATGGACAATATGAATCAGTACACGCGACTGAAAAATAATGGGTCCAACTTTGCGGAATAGGAGGCTTCATTACGGAATGCTGCCATAGCTGACGGTAAGCTCAAGTACTTGACTTAGCCACTACCGCCTAACCCAGGCCCCAATGCAGGAGCCATTGAATCACTTGCTTATAGTGATTTCATAATGGAGGCGGGTGCGATAAAGAACGTACTCATCTTTTCAATGGAATCCAATTTGCAAAGACGATTCATTGCCCAAGGTGCAAACAAGATTTTCACCACGCTCACTAACGAATTCTCAAAAGCACCGCAGATCGTTATGTATGAGCTTACCACTCGCTTCTTTGAAGGGAAACTCTAGAAGGGCCAACCAGTTAGCCCACACATTCTCGATATGATCGAGAATCTCGAAAAACTGGATGCACTTGATTGCAAAATCAAAGAGAGCGTGGTCATTGACCGCATGCTTCATTCACTTCATGATGGTTTTGCCTAGTTCAGGGAGGGCAAATTACTACATGAATGATTTGAAGAGAAATCCTCATCAGCTACACTCACTTCTCATACAGACTGAGAAGGATCTGAAATTGAGTGGGAGCCTGAAGCAGGACGTTCTCATGATTGCAAACAAGGGTAAGGGTAAGGGCAAGGCTCAGGCCGACCTAGCTCTAGGGAAGCCGAAGTTCAAGAAGCCAGGAAAGGGCAAAAGTGGGCCTCGTGAGACTAGCAGTAGCTCACAAGGCAAGACAAAGAGCAAAGAAAACATGGAGTGCCACCATTGCCACAAGACTGGGCATTGGAGGCGGAACTGTCCCGTGTATGCTGAAGACGTAAAAGCAGGCCGCGTCACTCCTGTTGGTATGTCTTCTTTTATTCATATGATGGAGATTAACCATGCAAGTTTCGGAACTTGGGTACTTGATACTGGTTGTGGTTCTCATCTGTGTAATCATTTGCAGGGCCTAAGAAACATCAAAACTCTCGAAAAGGGTGATGTAGACCTGCAAATGGGGAATGAAGCAAGAGTAGCTGCCGTTTCAGTGGGAACATATGTAATCCAACTCCAAAGTGGATTTGAGTTATTTTTAAATAACTGTTACTATGTACCCAGTTTATCTAAAAACATTATTTATGTTTCCGTTCTCGATAAAAACGGTTTTTCATTTGTAATAAAGGATAATAGCTGTATTTTCTCCTTTAACGAAATGATTTGTGGTAAAGCAATTTCCATGAATGGGATTTATGTTTTAGATCAAACCACAGATATACTGGAAGTGAGTAATAAAAGGGTAAAGATTGGTGACAAAGATCAAACCTATCTATGGCATTGCCGTATGGGACACATAAATGAAAAACGCGTGAAGAAGCTCATTGACAATGGGACTATCTCCCCATTTGACTATGCATCATTTGGCACGTGTGAATCATGTCTCATAGGCAAAATGCCTCGAATTTCCTTCAAAGGTGTTGGAATGCGTGCTGCTGACCAATTAGGACTCATACATACTGATGTGTGTGGACCTATGTCAATCAACGCTAGAGATGGCTATAAATATTTTATCACTTTCACGGACGATTTGAGTAGATATGGATATGTCTACTTAATGAAGCACAAAAGTGAGTCCTTTGATAAGTTCAAGGAATACCAGAATAAGGTTGAAAACCAGCTGGGTAGAAAGATTAAAGCACTACGTTCAGATCGTGGTGGCGACTATCTTTCGAATGAGTTTGATCAACACCTTAAAAACTGTGGTGTAGTACTACAGTTAACTCCACCTGAAACACCTCAATTAAATGGTGTGTCCGAACGGAGAAATCGAACATTACTTGATATGGTTCGATCCATGATGAGTCACACGGTAGTGCCTGATTCATTGTGGGGCTATGCTCTTTTGTCAGCTGCTCTTATACTTAACCGAAGTCCGTCTAAAGCTGTTGACAAGACTCCATTTGAAAGGTGGAAGGGAACAGTCCCTAACTTGTCCTTTATTCGGGTTTGGGGCTGCGAGGCTTATGTCAAGTGGAGACACGAGGATAAGCTCGGCCCGCGATCGGTCAAGACATACTTTATTGGTTATCCAAAAGAAATGTTTGGTCATTACTTTTATTCGCCTACCGAACAACGTGTTTTTGTTGCGGCTAGTGCGAAGTTTCTAGAGAAAGAATTTCTCGAGAACAAGACGAGTGATAGAACCTTCGATCTGTCGGAGATTCAAGAACCAACAACCGAGCAACCGATGGAGGAATATGTTCCTTCATCTTCTGCTGCGGTTAATATTCCTGAGGAACCTAGAAGGTCGGGTAGAGTCTCCATACCTCCAGACAGATACATTGGTATGGTCGAGGAGCACGATAGAGACGATGTTTTGCTCCTAGAGAGTAACGAACCCGCTACCTATAAAGGAGCCATAACCTGTTCCGACTCAAAGCTATGGCTTGAGGCCATGCAATCCGAGATGGACTCTATGTATGAGAATGACGTATGGGATCTGGTTGATTTGTCTGATAAGGTTCGGCCTCTTCAGTGCAAATGGCTTTACAAGATAAAGCATTCCGTAGGGGGACAACCAGACACCTATAAGGCACGACTAGTGGCAAAAGGTTTCACTCAAGTGCAAGGATTGCATTATGATGAAATTTTTGCACCCGTAGTCATGCGGCGTTCCATTCGGATAATCTTAGCGATTGCCGCTTTTCATGACTATGAAATTTGGCAGATGGACGTGAAAACCGCCTTCTTAAACGGTTATTTGGAGGAGGAGTTCTACATGGTACAACCCGAAGGTTTCATTGACCCCAAAAATCCTAAGAAAGTGTGCAAGCTTAAGCGTTCCATTTATGGACTTAAGCAAGCTTCTCGGAGTTGGAATCATCGTTTCGACCAAGTCATAAAACAAATGGTTTCGCTCGATCGGTTGAGGAACCATGCTTATATGTCAAGTCGAGGGGGAGTAAAATCGTTTTCTTGATATTGTATGTCGATGACATACTCTTGATAGGGAATGATATTCCTCTCTTATCTTCGGTTAAGGTATGGTTAAAGAACCATTTCCAGATGAAAGATCTGGGCGAGGCACAACGCATATTGGGAATCCGTATTTACAGTGATAGAGCACGACGGATGTTATCACTCAGTCAGGAGTCTTATATAGATAAGATTCTTGACAGGTTCAGCATGACCAACTCCAAGAAGGGGTATCTTCCAATGACATATGGGATGCATTTGAGTAAAACTCAGGCACCCAAGACATCTGAAGAGGTCGAGCGCATGAGTCGAATTCCTTATGCGTCAGCTATAGGATCGATCATGTATGCCATGATATGGACACGTCCAGACGTGGCATATGCTTTGAGTATGACTAGTCGGTACCAAGGCAATCCAGGTGAAACACACTGGATGGCTGTTAAAAACATTCTTAAGTACCTACGGAGGGCTAAGGATTGGGTATTGACTTATGGAGGAGAGACTGAGCTTTGCGCAACCGGTTACGCAGATGCTAGCTTCCAAACGGATCGAGATGACTCGAAATCTCAGTCTGGATTCGTCTTTACTCTTAATGGCGCTGCGGTCAGCTGGAAAAGCTCCAAGCAGAGTGTTATAGCAGATTCTACGACTGAGTCCGAGTACTATGCCGCTTCAGAGGCTGCAAAGGAAGCTATATGGATGCGTCAATTCTTACAAGGACTTGTCATAGTTCCTAGTTCGAATGACCCGATCACCATCTATTGTGATAATAGAGGTGCCATCTTCCAGGCTAAGGAGCCTAAGTCTAGCAACAAATCTAGACATGTAATTCGGAAGGCTCACATGATCAGAGATTGCGTGGAGCAAAAGGAGATAGTGATAGACAAGATTGCTACGGATGATAACATAGCAGATCCTCTCACTAAACCGTTAAGACATGATAAGCATGTAGGGCACGTTACTTCCATGGGAATCAAACGTGTTCCTGAGTTGTATTAGCTGTTTGTATGAATTAGATACATCTTTTCATATACTAATAATAACTTCATCGTATTGTTTTTATATTTTGTTTTTCATGTGGATTGTATGGACAACATTGAACACCACAAAGTGAACTGAATAACATTATATGTGTTTTGGTCCGTAATCGCCTACATGAGCTGATAACTCTGGCTATTATATTGTTGCGTCGATTGATGGTGGGTTCAACGAGCCATAAGTCTAACTGTTGACTGATCGATCACAAATACGAGTTATAAGGATACCTCGTAGGACATTGTAATTCGTGACGACGTTATGGAGTCCTAAATGTTTAACAACATTCGGTGCCAGGTCGTGGATTGGACGTCCATAGTGTTCCTAGAGTCGATTCTTTTGACTATCGACTGTCTCTTGAGATTAAGGCAGTGTTTGGGTGACTTTGGTTTCTTTCTCACGGTCGACCGTAACAGGAGGCC
Organism: Heliosperma pusillum; assembly: GCA_022085475.1. Lineage (NCBI taxonomy): Eukaryota > Viridiplantae > Streptophyta > Magnoliopsida > Caryophyllales > Caryophyllaceae > Heliosperma > Heliosperma pusillum. The sequence goes on along the minus strand of JAIUZE010016298.1, from coordinate 6,153 downwards.
AAGCAGATTTTTACTGGGTCATTTCATACTGTGCTTACATCTGCAGGATTCGAGTTGAGGAAAATATCCAACCCTTTATCAGGTTTTGTTATTTCTCAGGGCCACTCGAGGAGTAGTAACTGAAATGCATGGCCATGCTCGAATAATGATTCGTTTATCTTTTGAGTTACTCTCTAGTCGGGAAAACCACTCTTGATACTGATCACTTGTAAAATACGACCTTTGTGAATGCAGACTTTGCAAATTGTTTTACATTGAGTGGGAGAAATTTAAGGATATGAGAATCGGTTATCGCACATACACTTGTAAGGACAAGTGGGAGATTGTTAGAGCTAGTGTCCTCCACAGTTAGTGTGATAACAGCTATGGTTCACAGTGTAACACCCGCAAATTTACCCTATTTTTATAAGTAAAATATTTTACGGATACTTTTCAGCGAAATTTAGTTTTAATTTAGAATTTAATTTTCCGAGTCGAATTTAGAATTTCCGATTTCGTATTTGGTTTTTTCGCGAGATTTCAAGTGAATCCCGTCTTAAGCCGTCTTTGACTTTTCTTGACTTTTTCCACTCACCTTTCATATACTCCTTCCTAACCCTAACCTAACTTACACAACTCAAACACTTCCTTCTTCTCTAAGAAACCCAAAACCCAATCTTCCATAATCTTTCGAAGCTTAGATTCGTCATAACTCATTCGTTTCTCGCTCAAATTCACGTAAGTTCGTCTTATTCTTCCCCTCACAACTTCCTCTATCCGTATTGGTAATAAAATTACCGTCTGTCTCGCTTTTTAAATTATCCATCTTTCTCAAGGTGAATGATATTCATCTTTTGTTACCTAATTGTAGGTGGAGACTTTCTAGAAATCGATTAAAGACACGAAAAGGTAACGGTGAAGGGTTACTCGATATCATTTACGTGTTTTTAATGTGTTTTCTATGTTAGTAATCGTATTTAGAATAAGATTAGTAATCATAGGAATTGGGTTGTTGATGATAGTTGTTGTTAGTTGATAATTGATATGAGAATTGATGATTTATGATAATAGCTGATGATGGTTGAGTTTAGAACAAAATGGAGTTGTCTTGACCCAAGTCACGGTCGTGAAACTCATGTCACGAGCGTGAAATAGTGGCTGACCATATACCCTTGCGTAACAGAGAGTTTCACGGGCGTGAAATACAAGTCACGGTCGTGACTTGTGCAGTTTCACTGCACTAACCCCTTTTCGTAAAATAATCATATCCCCTTCGTTACTTGCTTTTTTTGGGCTTGTGACATCCCGTTGGAACCGTAAGAGGATAAGCTATCACCTCCATTTGGAATTTCTGCATTTGCATGTCTAGAACGATAGTTATGACCGTTTGAAGTGGACCCTTGTTTTAGTTGGTTGCCAAACAACGTTGTTTTGGAAAGGTGATCTATGTTTTTATTCATTATGCTTCATAAACTTGTTCTAATGCTTATGTATCATGTATTGATTCTTTTTTATCATAGTTAAGTTTATATAATTACCTATTCTCATGATTTGTGACGGTTTTTGATATGTCCTACTATGAGTCGGTTTTTACAAATGATACGGTTTGATCATTATTTTGTTATGTGCTTTGTACTCTCATTCCCTTGGCTACCTCCACGTTCGTAAGGCTAGAATGTCGGAACGGGGAGGTATCCTACTTCATAATTGCATGTGTTAGTGGGCATACGACGACGTTGTTGGGAGGCGAACAATATGCGTTGATCGACTCGGCCGTCAAATGTTGTGTACTTGCAAGGTGGTGTTATTTGCATGTAGCGTACCGCTTGTTATGAGGGTTGTGCTCTTTTACGCCTCTTTCGTGAATTGTTCTACCGAATTTGGGGTACTCGGCGTTTATGATTGACAGAGTCTTGGATGTGGAACGTCTTACCACATATCGAATCGGAACACGTCTTATTCTGAGAGTCTGGCCAGATTTAGACTAGGACCGTATTATTATCGTCGTCTTACCGAGAGGAAATTAGTCTACATATACAAAATGAATTGAATCGTGTATGCGTTCAGGGAAATGTCTTATCCCGTGGATGCCTTTTAATCATACTTGCCATGTCCACGGTGCTAGTGCGTTTCATTTACCGTGAGAGATGTCGTCAATGTATTGTATGTTGGTTGGATGATAATATGATTGGTTTATTCGTGAAATTTGGATGACTTGGCATGGTATGTTTGTCGAGTCTCAATCTTATCAAACTTATACCGCTAACGGTGAGATGCAAGCCCTAGTGAGCGTATTCGGTTGCCTAAGAGTGTCTTCCCCGAGTCTATCTATAGCATGATGGTTACGGATTGTACTTCATATGCTCTTATCATTATATATTGAATTGTCTATCTATCCTTATCGTATTTCACATGTATATCTATATATGCATGCTTCTACTTTTGTATTTTCTTTTATGTACGTTTAATGTGATATGGCTGGGAGAACCCGGAGTTACTCCCCACTGACTGTGGCGTTCATGTTTTTCATGGATGAACAGGTTACTTGATTGGATGGCTTTTTGCTTGATATTTTGGGTTCGGGTGTGAGCTAGCGGGCGTTGTCCCTGGATTGAAACACCTCTAGACGTTATTTTAGCTAGTTGCTAATCACTTTTACATTGTTAACCTTTTGAGAGACTACATCTCTTGTCGTAGTATATTTCTTAATTTGGTTTGTAATATTTGACACTCCTCGTATACTTCTTCTTGCATGTATAAAAGTTTTTAAAATACCGTATTTCCGCAATTTAAATCACATGCTTGTATGTTTTATTTCCGCATTCGCGAGGGTTGTTACAGTTGGTATAAGAGCTTTATCGCTGCCGACGCACACACGTGAACCCTAAACTTAAACTACTTGACCTTGAAATAATAAATGAGAGATGGGTAGACTTAAGGACCTAATGTGGTAGTCTTTCGTGTACTTGATGTTTGTTAGGTTCTAACTTGTTCGTTGATTGTTTTGAATGATGTTATGTTTATTTATATCTACCGTCTTAAGGTGGATCATTGTGTTACCTAGAAGAAGTATCCTCTACCGAAGATTTGAAGATTGACAAGCCTAATTGAAGTGTATTTCTTCCTCATCTATGAATTCTCTCGTCCTTATTGTATTATGCTCTCTTCCCTTCTAATAGGTGCTCTTCTCTTCCATTTTGTTTGCCTCTGGGAAATTACTCTTGATAGTTTCCTCCATCTTACCATTGGTATCCTTACCTTCCTTTTCTAACATTTTTGTGGATGTCATACCCATTTGTTGGTGGTATATTATACTTGGTCTGAAGAACTTGAAATTTTGTGGAATATTAGTGTTGTTAGAATGAATTTGTGATTTGAGGAAAATGGTGTAGATCTAAATTCACCCTATAATGATGATTGGTTGTAACTCTAAGGAAAGGTAGTAAGATAAGTTTGATGATTTTAATGCTTGATGCTTGCCATGACTAATGTGTAGATAGTTCATGGTATTTGATGGTGTAAGGTTGAATGAGTTAGCTAGGACTTCTTAACCCATTAGTGATTTAATATTTTGAACTTAGGAGTTTAGTAATATTAGAGTTTCTTGAGGATCATATTTAAATTGGAGCTAGTTGTTCTAAGTGAGAATATTTGGATGATACCTTGAGGTGTAAAATGCTTTTGAGACTAAGTGACTTTTTGTGGATTCTAGTGTATGTGTTAGAGTATACGCTTGGTGGAAAAGTACTTGGCTATAATTCTTGGATTTAAAAATATGATCTTATATTATAGTATCGGAGACTTGGTTGAGGTAGTAAGTCGTCGTGATTGATTAAACCATGTTACTTAAGGATTATGGTCATGAGTGGAATCTGATTAGATTGGCTATGTCGGTGATGCCTTATGATGTTGATAATGACGTTCTGTTCGGTGTTCTATCTTGTGGGACATAGGAGTTGAAAAGAGATTAGTAAGGAGAATTCCTTATTAGTTCTTCGGTTTTGAAACCTTTGGGAGTGTGTCAAATTTTGGAGTTGAGAGAATGTTACTATGCTTGAGTTGCAATTCCGCAATTAGGAATCCGTGTTATATGAAGGGATGGATGAATTGGGTTGTAATCGATTTGTTAAATCTAGGTGTACCTTACTTTGATGATTTGTGGTACGATGGTCCCTTGTAAGAGACCTTTGTAGAGGAATAATTAAGATGTTTTAGTATCGCCCTGAGTTTGAAAGGGGAATTTTGTGGATTAAACCTTAAACCTTTTACTCGTACCATTATCCCTTTCCATTTCCTTTCATGCAAGTTCCTACTAAACCTGATTCCTAGGAAAATGTTTTCTCTTATCTTTTCCTTTGCTTGGCTACCTTCATAGCTATATCTATCCAATATCTAGCTTTTGGCTCCCTGCCTCTAGCGTTCCTCTAATTTTCGTCCGATCTTATCGCGTTCGTGTTCCCCTCGAAATCTCCTATCATTTCCATTGTCATGGTGTCATTGTCTTTCCTTCGGTGAGATGATTGGGTTGTTAGCTAGCTTCGTGTTGATTTTGATCATGAATAGGATTGGGATTTAAACCTTAGGATGAATCTGTTGGTGGTATTGTACTCTCTTGGTGGCTTCATTTATTGAGCTTGCTAGTGTAGTGCTATTTTGGGAATCAAGTGAGCGAGATGATATTCGTTGTTGTTGAGTATTATATCGGTTGCTTGGGATATCATTTGGGAATTTGATGTCTCTAATTGGTGGATTCTAAAAGAGACTTTGCTTTAGGGTAATTGAGTTGGTACCCAAAGTTTGAGGAGTTTTGTCATAAATGAAAATCGATTCATTTTGAGTTTTAGAGGATCTAAATGATTTGAATGGTTGTCTGATTTGATTGGTCATTTGTGCTTTGGAATTAGTAATTCTCTTTTATTCTTAAGGAACCGTAGTTTTCTAATGTGACTATTTATATTTGAGGCTTCGAGCGTAGTAATGATCGAATTAAGGATGTTATGGCGTATTAAAGAATTCTTATAAGCGATAATGGATTGTGGATTTTCCCTTGTCGTGAGACTTTGGATGAGGCTAGTTGGTTCTTAGATAATTAGGTTTGGTTGCGTGGATTGTGTTTTGATTTTCGAGGATGAGAAAAGTCATGTAAAATTTAGGATAATGGAGTGTGAAGTAAGTGGATTAAAAGGATTTTAATGTAAGTCATTACTTTGTGCGGTTTAGACGACATGTTTCAATAGATAAAGTATTTTGTGGTGGTTTCTAATAAGAGTTTTGATGAAGATTAGAGTGAGTAATAAATCTTTCATGTGGATTGTTAGTTGTGGAATCTACCGTGCCGATGGACCTTAGTAGATTCTAATTGGATTCGAATAATTGGGATTTGTTACTCGAAGTTTCGTGATTATGGAATATTTTTGTAGGATTTCTGATGAATGAAAATGATGAGTTGCAAATTGGGTAAATTGCGTTCTCTTGAGGATTTGGTTTATTAGTAGATTTAGTGTTGTCGAATTCTTGTAGATCTTCCTGCTGACTTTATCTTGATCTTCCTATCCCAAAGAGTTCGATTTGTTTCGTTTCTGCGTATTTTGTATATATTTTGTTACCCTGAATTGTGTGTGAATTGTGAGAGTCGCTCTATGTACGTGTAATGTCTTGTTATTTGATTTTATCTTTGATAAAACTTTTAAATTTCCATATTATATTTCTAATTTAACGTTTCAAAGAAGTCTAAAGATGGGTTGTGTACCCTCTTTTTGGAGAAAATGGATTTCTTTTGCTTTTATATTTGGATTTTGAGTTTGGTTGGATGTTTGCACTTGTTATTAGAGACGTCTGATAACTTGTCCTACACTTACTAACACTTGTTTTGATTTTCGATTTCACTAATTCGACATTGATTTGATTTTTGATAGCTAGAGTTCTCGTTCGCGACGGGCACTCTTGTGATTCGTAAATAAAGTTTCGCACTTATGAAAAATTTCCTTAAACCGTTTTCGAGAAGAACATCATTTCATAAATGTTTTTCCCTTATAAAAGTTTTCATATTAATTTTGAAAACCGATTCTTGTCTTTGATACTTTTTTTTCCTACTCTCAAGTTTCGAGGACGAAACTTTTTAAAAGGTGGGGTGATTGTAACACCCGCAAATGTACCCTATTTTTATAAGTAAAA